>JAENHJ010000535.1:600000-757500 GCA_025330945.1 Mucuna pruriens
GTGAGCATTTGGAGAATTAACTTTAAAGTAATATAATTTACGTTTGGAGATCGTTATTCTAAAAAGTAAATGAATAATAAATTTAATATAAATTTTAATTCAATATAAAATTTATCTAAAATTATTTAGAGGCAAAATTAATTCTGAATTCATAATAGATTCTTCAATTCTGGTCCTGAAATTTTTGGGATTGCGTTTCTATTTCATTCATGAAATACAATTACACAATCATTTTCATCATATCTATGATTATTTTTATTATTTATTTATATATTTATTTTGATCTTTTCTATTCATTTGATACACTTTAAAACTAAAGCAATAATATTTACTATTTGATTTCTGTGTTCTGAATACAATAGAAATTTTAAGTATTAACCACTGAAGATAATCATTCTGTCTAGTCTCTTAAAAGTTCCAAGCTAGTAAAACTAAACATGTTTATTATCTTGCACTCGTTACATTACAGGCTGTTGTGTCTGACTATTGAGATTAGAACGTGGCTTCTACAACATGATTATTGTAGTTTCATTCTATTCTTACCGTCTAATTTATTCTTGGTATAATAAAATTTTATTTTTGAAGAAAATGGAATGAACAAAATATTGATTATTAGATTAGCAAAGGCGAAGTAGAGCTCCTCCCACCAACCAAGGAAAAATAAAAAATAGGCACCAGCTGAAGAAACAGGTAGGAAAGGAAAGTAAGTCATGGTTTAGGTTGAAAGCTAAAGAGGATGTTTCGCATTTAGTCAAATATTGCAGTACATGCATAAGTATTCCTTGGACTTTTAAGACGGCAAATTAGATTGTTAAATTCTAGATATTCTACGTTCTTCTAGGAATGTTTTTCTACCAAGATGATTAATATTATCTGTTAGAAAACTAGATGTTAGAAAATAGAAACAAAATATATTATATACGATAATAGAATACGTACTTGTACCAATTTACTACGTTCAAACTAGAAAATGTGGCTTTTGCTTTAAGGTACATAATTTCAACCCTGCCACTACGATGTTATTAGTCAAGCTCATACCCTTCCTCCGACAGATATTGCCCAACACGCAAAAACTACCAGGAAAAGGGCTGGCTTCAAGAAGACAACAAAGTTCTTTATAGAATTATAGTTTATCTTCAGCACATTCCCAGTTCAATATTTGAAAAATGAATTGAATTTGATTTCGAAACCAGGTTTCTTTGCTTCGTATTTTGGAATTAAATTTTGTGGCAGTGATTTGAAAAGTGCATGGTTAAAATAATGTGATATGTAATGATTAACATTATTGACTTAATTTTAATAGGTGGAATTTAATTAATTATAAAAATTGAAACTATACTTAAATTAATATTTATAATATCTAAACAAATCCAAAATTTTAAATACTAAAAATAAAAACATTAATCTTGCTCCACGTGTTATATATATCATATTTGCTCGCTCAGACCCTCTTACATCCTTAAAGAACTTGAGATACCTTTGATTTTTTCTCTCTAATTTAGAAAGCTTTAAATATTTTATTTATTTATATGATAATGTCTATGTCTATGTCTAGTTTTATTTTTTGAAGAATGTCTATGTCGTGTTAGAAAGAGTAAAAGCATGTTACTTATCCATCCAACAAAATCGTGGAATTCTGATAAACCAAAGACAAAGACCTGTGAGTTATCCTTTTGCTTCAGTACACGGGAATCTTGGAATATATATCAACTTGTGTCTGCAGCACTTCTATTGATTCCCATTTCCCCCTTTTATTCCTTTCAACTATTATACTATAGTGTAGGACTTCTAGTTACATCCACACATCACACACATCACTTTTCAACATTGTAACATTTTTTACGTAAAAACATCCATTTTTCTTTCCCATTTCAATCTATTGGGTGCGTATAGGGTACACAACCCAGATAATTGTGTACCAAACACAAGTAAATTTGAAGCGTTGTATATATATATTAACAATGTGAATTTGTGATCTGTAACTATAGTAGCAAGTGTTGTGAAAATTATTTATGTAAATTATAAGTTTGTCCTTATATAAATATCTTAAGTCTGCTCTATTTGCAAAAACAAAATATACTTCAAATGATACAAAGAACCCAATGTCTAGTGGGTCGCCATAACGAAGTGGTTTCATAATCTATCGCGGCCCAGCTTGCCCTCTCTGATCTCACTAGGCCCAACTCACTCTATTCACCCGCAAGCAGAGACATGGAAGAAAATTAAGTGAAATATTAAAAACAAAAAGGAGCAAAAGATTTTCATAATAATAGTTTATCTTTCGCACTTTTTTTTTATTTTACCAATAATTGATTGTTTTTATTTTAACTTACAATAATAGAACAATGTACTTGAATCCAGAAATTAAAAGCTTTTGGCTTTTATAATTTTCTAATTTTATTGGAGGGGCTCAATCATTATTAAATTCTAAAATTTATAAGACACCACGCATAATTTATTAACAATAAAAAAAGCATGTATGTTAATTTTTTTTATGTTCCCTTAAATTCCACTATATTGTTAGGTTTACCGCATTTTACGCATTGAAAAAACTTCTTAAATAAATTTTGTTTTTATTGGAAAAAATATTTAAAGTTTTAAATACTAGCATATTATAGTAAAAGAAAATATCTTTTGTATATTATTAGGAATATAATATTTATTTTTTTATAAATGTTTTAACTCGAATAAAATTAAGTGTTGACAGTAAATAATTTAATTAAATGCTTCTAAAAAAACTTACATCCATCCATATATTAACTCTTACATGCATGAGTAGCCTTGAAATGTATGTTTTTGCAGCTAGAGGTATAATTAAGACGCACATATAAAAAAATTGCTTGTTGAATTGCATTGACGACGAACTTGGAATCTAATCGTAGCTAGATAAATATTCAGGTGCAACATCAGAGGTGAACTTGCATGCAAAATGTTAAACATCCTATTCTCATTGATTATGAAGGAGAAAAACAAACTAATTAATCGATCTCAGACACTAATTGCAGGAGGAGAACATGAAAAGATGAATTAAGACCAACAAAGAATGTTATAAAGTCCCCATTATATAGGAACTTAATATTCCATTTCAGGCAGACAGGAGGGGGAACCTAGCATTGTGTTAAGCAAATGAAAGAATATCTCTGTACCATATCCTTCACTAGTTTTAAGTAGGTATAACCTAATGCTTAAGAACACTAAATTCATTAAAAAACTTGAGCAAAGGAGTAGCGTTCTGGAAGTTATCCCACTCATATTAGACAACATATTTAAAGGGGTCCATCTCTATATATCTACATAACCCTCATCTCAACTATTTTTGAAATAAAATATTTCAATTCGAGCACTAAATCGCATTCACACTATCTATGAATCCAAAATCTTATTTTTCCAAAGACAGAATACACACTCGTCATCTTGCCAAGTAACCCACATATATATATATTTTCATCTTGATTCTCCAACAACTAAGCTCACCTATCTTTACTAAATATTTACCTTCCTTTCATTGATCCTTATTTACTTAATCCTTGGAAATCCAACGTGAACCCTCCTTCCTCGAGCATCGTAGTAGCAACAACCTCGGAAGACCAATAGGAGCTCATCTACCTAACACGTAGCATATTGTATATCAATATCCTAGCTTTGTGATTGATTATCCTTTCCGTCAACTGAAGGATATTCACCCGTTGAAGATTTTAAATGCACCAAATCCTTTCATTGCTTGCAAGAAAGCAGTAAGCACAGTACCACAAATCTCTTGAGTAGTTAAGTGTTATTAAATATCAAGTATTTAAAACCCGTTATACTAAATTTCTTTTTCCTTTTGGAATTGAAGGTGTTATAAAAGTTCAACACTATAGGTGAAAGACAGAGGAAGAACCATTACACCTTCTGTATTCTTTTTCTTTAGATTTTCTTTTTCCACAAAAGAGCTACCTTCAAAACCATCTTCTATAATTTGCACAACTAATTCATGACAAACTCATACTATCTTAGAAAGCACTATCTCGCTAATCCAAGTCGAGGAACCTTATTAATTGACATATTCAAAGAAAGGGTAAAAAAGAATAAGAACATGGTTTTTGTAGCTTCAACCTTCAAGATCAAAAGGATAAATAATTAAGTAAAAGGAAAATCATAACACGGCAGAGTCAATTTATATTTCATCATGTCAAAAAAGAATAAAGGAAAAGGAATTAGAAATAAAAACGGACGAAAATGGGATACTAATTCAGCATATTATATAATGAGTGTTCGACTCTGCACATTTTTCATATAGCAAAAATAAACCGTCAAGATTGATATCACCTCTAATTAAAAAAACAATAATATTTTGAAACTTGTGGCCCTAATTTAGTGGACGGTATCTGGTGAAGAATTATTACATAATTTAACGGTTTCCTGTCAAAAGTTTGTCAACACTGAGAACGATATTAATAAAATATATAATAAAATTGATCATCGGCTTCCAAATATTTTATGCATATATTCATTTATTCAATTATTGAGGCATATGTTGCTCTCAAATGAAAGAGACAGCTATGGTTGTTATTTTTAAATTAACATATTTATTATTCTAATGACAAAATACAAGAGCCCTATTTATGTAGGTGATATATTAAAAAGTTATTAATTTTTTTACTATCAATTACATATAAATTGCTTTATATATGATTACTAAAATAATTATTACAAAATTTAATAATCTTATTATACATAATTATTTATAATAAAATCAAAGTGTTACATTATCAGTGTATTATATTAAAATTTATACCAACTGCTAGTTATGTCTGGTAGATAAGTATATGTATAGTTATTGAATAAATCATATGAAAAAAATGTTATATCATTTCGCTTCTGACAAGAAAGAAATTAGCTTCTCATAGTACGCCGAGATCATTTGTTACACAATTTATATATGACAATACCAATTTCCTTTTTGTAAAAATAACATGCTTCGTAAAAAAAGAAAAAAAAAATCAAATATAAAACTCGTCATCAAATAGGAGAAATTTCCAATGTCTTAGTTTAATATTTGGCATGATAGATTTCCGCAACCTCTCTTGGAATTATATATAGATGCCATATATTGTTTTAATTTATTATATTGTTGAAAGTTGTTTTAATTGTGGTACAATTGAAATTTATAGAGAGATTTTTATTTGTATAATTTTGTGTATAACAAAGATAGAGATTGAGAAACAAGTGTGAGATAAAATGATTAATATGTTGAAGAGAATTAAATGAAAAAGTAATATTACAAATTGATACTTTCTAGAAACGATAGTGTCGCAAATCATGGCAATCTATATAAAGTGGCTAAAGTAGTGATTACGTAAAACACTCTAAAGTGAGATAGAAAATTAAATACCTATGCCACGCATCAATAAGTTAGTAGTAATTAGAGTAAACTTTTAAATACTAAAGGAAGAAGAACGTATAATGAACTAAAGTAAAAATCAATTTATGTATTTTAATTATTTTAAAGGTTATCTATTTAATTTTTTATAATTAAAATATATAAATTAATTTTTAATTTATAACAAAATATTGGTTTATTTTATTTTATTTTATTCTCTTATGAATACTTGTTAGAAAGTTTATGCAAACTCATTACTTATACAATTTCATGACTTAAGTTCGAAATTAAATATTATATTGGAAACTAGTATGTTATTACGTATAATATAATTATTATTGAAACTAGTATTAAATTTGAAATGAAGAGAGTGTTGTGATGGGCTCGCGACCTCACGGTGGAGGTTTTTAAGAGTCGCCACTGATGTTTTTGTCTAGGAACATCAGAAAAATCTTGGACATGGATTAGGTTGGATAGGCTTGCCCTTGGACCAGAGAAACGGGGTTCAGAGGTCATTTACATGACCAGATGCTTAGCATCCATTGTGTCTATCACTTGATGGTTACCCTACTAAAAGAAACTATCTTTGACAACACTTGCTCTTACGGATGCTTTTGTGGGAGAGATGGTTCGGACGATGTCTTTCTTCCCCTTTTTTTTTTAGGTCCAAGAGGGCGAGTGTATAAGGATTTCCTTTTCGGACTCGGGATGGTGTGTGTGTGGGTATGGACTTGATGAAAGAATCGCTCTTTCATGCCTACGTATCTTCGTTATGAGAAGTCAAAGTCCACGTAGTTCTGTGAGGGGTAAAGTTCAAATACCTAACCCAGAACCCTGTCGGACCGATATTGGGTCTCGACTATTATTAGATTCCGAGTCTCTCTCGGATCTAAACTAAGGCCGAATGAGCCCCAGCTTAAAGGTTGGTTTTTATTCATGTGTGGATCTTGAGACCCATGACTCCTGAGGTGTCAATGGGAACGCGCGTGAGAGGGATATGTTGGAAATCCTTATCTTAATCTTTAGGGTTCCTTATTGTTCCTTATAATTCACTACCGTTACACCAGATTATCAAAGCTGTAAATAGGATGAAAAAAATAGTTAAATACCTCGATCCATTTGTCCAATCTTCAATGTCATCCGTTTGATTGAGAACCGTTGGTTTTATGGTCTTCCTCAACCAAACCGCCTTAATTCCTCTCGGGACCTTAGCTTCTCTTTTCAGATGGGGAGAATAGAGAATGTATTTAGGTTTGGTGTATTGGGGACCATAACCTTTCCTGATGTGTTGGCCTACATATAGAGTTCCCATTATCCTCTAACGGGCCACCCTGGTATCCACTCATTGAGCCCATATCAAGTCTTATCAGGAAGTCCTTTTGATTACTTAATTTGATCACTTTAATATTATAATCACTTTAAATAAATAGCTATATAATTGTATTTGAAATATAAAGCCCACATGATCAAAAGAAATTACAAATTTCTAACAATCTCCCACTTGGGCTTCATATTTTCTTGAAACAATTATATTACTTAATTCCTTAGGCGCGCCAGTATGCTATTTATTTTAGATTTCCTCTTGATACAATCTGGTCCATCTCGTACATTAACAATGAAACCATTGCATCTTTAATCACTATTCAAGCGTGACTAAATAACGATGATCACCATATTAATATACTCAATGACATAGATCAAATATGGATGAGTGGCATGGAAATTACATGCAATGTGATCTCAAACATGTCTATTTCCAATTGGTCCTGATTTTTTAATCTTTATGGAGATCAATCCAAATTCTTGTAATATAATTACCATATACAAGAAAGCATAAGCGAGTTCAAAATATGAATTTAAACCATCAACTTTATTTCTGCAGAAAATATACAACAATTAAATTGTTCAAATTGAAACATAAAACATATAGGCTCTCATTTGAACTAAGGTATCCTAAGGAATAATACCCATATGACGTGTGCTTCATGAAAGACCTTAGGTATTAGTGCTTTAGTCGGTGGATCAGCTAGCATAAAATTTGTTCCTATATGTTCTATGGAAATCTGTTTATTCTGAACTCTCTTTAACAACCAAAAACTTGATGTCAATGAACTTTGACTTTGTAGTACTCCCTGTTGTTGTTGGAGTAAAGAACTGCTGAATTATTGTCACAATATAGTTTCAATGGTCTTTCAATGCCATCGACCACCCGTAAACCAGTGACAAAGTTTCGCAGCCATATCCCATGGTTGGATGCCTCGAAGCAAGCCACAAACTCTGCAGCCATGGTTGAAGGGGCTATAAGAGTCTGCTTAATGCAGACTTCCAAGAGATAGCTCCTCCGGCCAAAGATGTAGATGTATCCAGATGTGGAGCGTTTGCTGTCTTGACATCTTGCAAAATCGGAGTCAGAGTACCCGATGATCTCCAAACTCTCAGACTTCCGATAAGTGAGCATGTGTCCTTTTGTTCTCCTTAAATAACGCATCACGCGTTTCACTGCCTTCCAATGCTGCATTCCAGGATCACTCAAATACCTGCCCAAAACTCCCACCACAAAAGCAATATCAAGACGAGTACAAACTTGAGCGTACATTAGACTCCCCACTGCTGAGGCATAAGGAATCTTTTGCATCTCTTTTCTTTCAAGATCATTGTTGGGGCATTGTTCTAGACTAAATTTGTCTCCCTTAGCTATCGGGGTATCTCTTGGTTTACTATCTTTCATGCAGAATGTCTCTAAGACTTTGCTGATATAGTTCTCTTGTGACAACCTTAGGATACCTTGAGAACGATCTCGTAGTATCTGAATGCCTAACACAAAAGAAGCTTCCCCAAGATCTTTCATTTCGAAATTCTTCGTCGTAAATCTCTTGGTTTCATGCAACAAGCTTTGTATCACTACTAGCAAGTAGTATATCATCGACATATAGTACCAAAAAATATGTATTTACTCCCACTGAACTTATGATATACACAATCATCAACTACATTTGCCTCAAAACCATATGAGGTGATGACTTGATGGAACTTGTGATACCATTGACGGTAGAAGCCTATTTTAGGCCATAGATGGATTTCTTTAGTTTGCATACCACTTGTGACTTAGATTCGTTTTGAAACAAAGTTTTCGGGTTGCATCATATAAATCGTTTCATCAATGTTGCCATTTAGAAACGCAGATCTTAACATCCATCCGATGTAGCTCTAAATCAAAATGAGCTACAAGTGCCATTACGGTTCTAAAAGAATCCTTTGAAGATACTGGAGAAAAGGTTTCTTTGTAGTCAATGCCTTCCTTCTGAGTAAAGCCTTTAGCAACTAGACGAGCCTTATATCTTTCGATATTACCTTTAGAATCCTTTTTGGTTTTAAATATTCATTTGCAACCAATAGGTTTCACACCTTTAGGTAATTCGACGAGATCCCAAACGTCATTGTCTTGCATAGACTTTAACTCATCTTTCATGGCGTCAATCCATTTTTGAGAGTTAGAACTTTGCATAGCTTGATAGAAGTTGATTGGATCATCTTCTGTCAAACCAATGCCATCTTCATGTTCTTGGAGAAAGACAATGTAGTCATCTGGAATTGCGTGTCTCCTCTCTCTAATGGATCTCCTTAATGGCACTTGTTGAGGTTGTTGAGGTTGCTCTATTGGTGGTTGAGGAAGAACTTCATCACGCCTTGTTCGGAACAATGTCGGGAACAATTGTTTGAACATTGTCTCTATTATTGGAGTTGTTTCTTGAATAGTAATAGGCACAAGGACTTGACCAATGTCATTGATGGATTCTTCCTCAAAGACAACATTCCTTATGTTCTCTTCCTTCCCAAACTCAACTTCCTCAAGAATCCTCGCATTTCCTGTTTCAAAAAAGGTTCTTGAAGTGGGATCGTAAAACTTATAGCCCCGAGACCGTTCAAAGATAGCCAACGAAGTAACAACTAACTGTTCTTGAATCCAGTTTTCTTTCGTGCGGCCTGTAAGGGCATGCTTCAGCTGGACAACCCCAAATGTGAAAATGATTGATGCTTGGCTTTTTGCCAGTCCAAAGTTCATAAGGGGTTTTGTTAACTGCCTTGGTTGGCACCCTATTAAGGATGTAAATTGCGGTCTTTAAAGCTTCTCCCTAGAGCGACTCTGGTAAAGAAGAATGACTAATCATACTTCTTACCATATCCTTAAGAGTCCCGGTTTCGTCGCCACACCGCTCATGCTAGGTTTACTCCCGGCATGGTATATCATGAACAATTCCACACTCTCCGAGAAAAAGAGCAAAAGGTCCCTGACGTTGTTCTCCGATCCGTCATATCCGCCATAGTATTCACCACCACGATCGATTTGAATGCCTTAATTTTCTTTCCAAGTTGAAGTTCAACTTCAGCTTTAAAAAGACTTGAAAACGTCTAGGGATTGGGACTTCTCATGTATTAGATATAGGTAAATCAGATCAGAGTAATCGTCTATGAGAACGTAATAAAATATTGTTGTCCATTCCATGAAGTTGTAGGAAAGGAACACAAATATCTCGTATGTATTAGTTCTAAGACATCCTTAGCTTTTCTTTTCAAGACCTAATTTTCTTATGTTTGTTCGCTTTCCTTGATGCACTCAACACAAACTTCAAGGTTTGAAAAGTCCAAGGGTTCAAGAATTTCATCCGACACAAGTCTTCGAATTCTCTTGTTTAGAGATATGACCTAAACGCTTGTGCCATAACATGGTGAATTCTCATTAATTTTCGCTTTTTGCCCTCTCGAACTGCTGTTTGCGGTATCTCGTTATAGGGACTAACAATGTCAAGCATGTAAAGATTATCAATCAAAGAACTTAACCAACAACGCGTTTGAATTTTGATAGAGACTAACTTTATTATTTCCAAAAGAACAATTAAACCAAATCATCCCAAGCAGAAATAGATACTAAATTCGCCTTAAAAGACAGTACGACGAAAAAGTCTCAAATAAATCCAAACAAAATCCAGCTTTTTAATTGTAATCTAAAAGTTCCAATGGCTTCTACTCGCAACTTTATTGCCATCGCCCACAAAAAATGAATCTTTCATCATCACTTGGCGGCCAGCTCCACAGCAACCCCCGCATAGTCACACTTATGTGAAGTAGTAGCTCCGAGTCTCAGCCACCAAGTGTCCAAGGCACAAAGGTCAAATTAATTTCGAACAAACTAGAAGTTAGAAATTTACCTTTCTTTACACACCAGGCAGCATACTTAGGACATTGTTTCTTCATGTGTCCTGGCTTCTTACAAAAGAATGCAGTAAATTCCTCATTCTTCTTTATTTTCTTTCTTTGAGAAGACCTTTCGCAAAGCACCCTTAATTTTCTTTCTTTTTCTTATTCCGAGAAGTCAAACAAAATAAGCACTCTCAGCCTTATCTCTTGCAATCTTTCTTCCTCTGCACACAGTGAGATATAAGTTCATTGGGGACCATTTGTCCTTCCGAGTATTATAGCTCACTTTGAATTGCCTAAAAAGTGTAAGAAGTGAGATTAAAAAACCAAGTGCACGAGCAAGTCTTCAAAGAACTCCAACTTGAGTGATTTGAGCTTTCACGTGAGATTGACATCTCCATTATATATTCTCTAACGTTTCCTTTGCCTTCGATACTTCATGCATGATGAAGTTTAAAAAAAGGTTACTCGCCTCCGCCTTTTCATTCTTAAGAAAGAACTGCTCAATCTCTTCAAGAAATTTGATTGCATTTTGACTCTCGAATGAGAAATTTCCTAAACGCTTCCTCGGGAATTGAAAAGCATTTCATAAACATAAGCGCACATCCTGCTAGAGCTGCTCCCATTTTCAATTTTAACCTCTCAAGGTTATCCCATAGTAGGAATAGTTCCTCTTCCCGAAGCCGCTAAATCTAAATCCATACAAATTCTAAAAGCTATTTCTGCCTTCCTTCCACACCTTAAAATTCGTCCCTGGCCAAGACGGGATACTATTAATTCAAGAGACGCTGATCACACTAAAAAGAATCGAAATAAAAAGGACCATGAACATACAAACCACAATTAATCTTTATGATAAATTTAAAGACTAAAAACAAGATACCTTGGCCAAGCACCATTAATCCCCAATCTTTGGATTGATAGAATTAACTGCAAAGTGGTGCATTTTAACGCAATAATCAAATATTGATAATTAGTTCCTCACAATAATAAATTTCTTTTTTGGACCGACTATTATTCACGTGAACAATAAAATTTTATAATTGTTACATATTTATTATCGCAGATGTTATTATTTACTAAATCTGGTCTTCCTTTTAGATCACAGTTCGCATATATAACTCCATACGTCTAGGTAATTTAAATTAAATCAATTTTCACAACAGGGATTACTTTGGCAATTTATTGCTACAATTAATTCAATTTTTTAAAAATTACTAGACTACCCAAATGAATGAGAATGGTCTAAAATTCATCAAATTATCTATTTTATCTTTAGTGTTATGAGTTTAATATTTATAAATTTAAAAATAAATGAATAAATAAATAAACCCCTTATTGTGACCACGTAATCACATTCAATTGCAACGTCCAATTCAATTAATTGAATTCAACTTAATTTGGATCCACGTATCTCGATTCATAATGGTTGTATCGAAATTAAATTGAATAGGAAATGCCAAGCAGAGGATCGATTCAATTAAAATGCACAAAAGCGAAACCGATGCAAATCGAAACCGCAATTGAATTACCGCCGCCGACCCAAATTGAAACCGAAACTTGAAACCACTGCCTCCATTCCGAAATGAATTCAATTGAAAATGGAACGGAAACCGAATTGAAAAATTCAATTCAATTCTAATTGAAACGGTCCATATTGATTTCGAAAAATCCAACAGTAATATCGAAAATCCAAAACCGATTCAATTAATCGTGAGTTTTTTATTAATCCAAAACCGATTCAATTTTCAACCGTAATCGTCCAAATCGATTTCCGAAAATTCAACAGTAACATTGAAAAATGCAAAACCGACTAATTAATGTTGAAAGTGAATCCGAAAATTCCAAATTCAAACTGATCCATATTTTCGGAATGCGAATTACAGATGCCCTGCCACGTATCAGGATCCAATTGCAGTTCAGGAATCAATTCAATTCTGAAATTGCATGAAGTCTCGCCCACGTATCACCACGTAATCACGAATCCAATTGAAGGATTGAAGCGCAGCGCCCGAGATTTCAATTTGGAAATTCATATTGAAGTACGGAACGTATTCCACGTAATTGCTCCATCTATCATGTATCTTGTTGGATCCATTTCTCGGAAAAATAGCCGGGCAAAAAACGGCGAGCAGTGGGAAAGAAAAAAAATTATCCAGCCAAAATGTAGGGAAAAAAAAATTGCAATAAAGTATTGCAATTTAATTGTTGGATCCAATGAAACAATTGAAAAAAAAATTGCAATAAAATATTGCAATTCATATATTCTAAAATTGCAGTTTTTAAACTCTTAATCAAACTGCAGTGTCATGAGCTTCAAATAAGATATCCAGACAGGAAAAATTGCAATAAAAATTGCAATTTATATATACTGTGTTATAACTGAAAATCCAGTGGATTTTATACTAATTCTGGATTCAAAAGTACGATTCTCCATCGTGTCTATATCATGGCTCAAATTCATATAATTAGTTACTATATTGATAAATTATTTTAGAACCTAATTATTTTTAAAGTCAATATTTATTCAACCTATTATTAAGCCCAATGATCTAATGTTAACGGTGGCTCTGATACCACTTGTTGGAAATCCTTATCTTAATCTTTAGGGTTCCTTATTGTTCCTTATAATTTACTAGCGTTACACCAGATTATCAAAGCTGTAAATAGGATGAAAAAAATAGTTAAATACCTCGATCCATTTGTCAAATCTTCAATGTCATCCGTTTGATTGAGAACCGTTGGTTTTATGGTCTTCCTCAACCAAACCGCCTTAATTCCTCTCGGGACCTTAGCTTCTCTTTTCAGATGGGGAGAATAAAGAATGTATTTAGGTTTGGTGTATTGGGGACCATAACCTTTCCTGATGTGTTGGCCTACATATAGAGTTCCCATTATCCTCTAACGGGCCAACCTGGTATCCACTCATTGAGCCCATATAAAGTCTTATCAGGAAGTCTTTTTGATTACTTAATTTGACCACTTTAATATTATAATCACTTTAAATAAATAGCTATATAATTGTATTTGAAATATAAAGCCCACATGATCAAAAGAAATTACAAATTTCTAACAGGATAACGATGAGGGAAGACCCAAAGAAGAGGTAGAGGTAACTTACTTGGTACCCAGTCAGCGGGCTTCTCCTATATGGCTCTCTTGCGTCACAGCGTGGTGTAATTATCTTCTTCAAAACAGACTATTCTCTCTTCCTTTCTCTTCTCCAAAAAAAAACCCGACCTCTGTTCTTGTCTCCTATTTCCCCTTTTATAGGCGATTTCAATCCCCCCTTCCTATCCACCATATCTGGGGCAATCTTGGCTCATAAATGCGGTGGCGAGTTCCCCATATTCATTTAATGCGACGACACCTTTTCTCCTTACTCATAGGCTCTCTTGGGGTGTCTTTGCATTAATTGTGGTGGCGATTGGTCTGATTGTGGCGTTAGGTGGGGCTGCCTGAAGACGAGACTGTTGCCTTGTCCAGCAGGGCCGTCGTCTTGTCGAGCATACCTCCCCATGTTTTCACTTGTTGCTTCATGGCGTCCCGATCCACGTAGAGGTCCTGTTTTTACCTATTTAATGTTTCCTTATTCTTTTTCATTTTTTCAGGAGTACATTCGTCTTGTCCCCCTGCCAGGCTCTGTCTTGTCTCCCATTTTTAGTGACTTTGTCTATTACTGTGATTGCAGTCCTGCTAGCCTTCCACGTCACTTTCCAGGTTGTATGGAAAGTGACGCGTTTGCTCTCGTAGTCCCATATCGCCTAGTTAAACCGAGGGCGGGTTTGTTTCCTTACCTAGCCCAATAACTCCTGGTAAACACAGTCTGCATTGTTTTGGGCTGATTTTTATGAACAAAAAATAAGCATTGTTTTAGGCTGATTTTTATGGACAAAAAATGGGTCCAACAGAGAGCATCACCTAAACTAAGAAAAGGAAAATATAAAAAGATAATTATACTCTTAGATAGTTTTTGTTCTCCTTGTGTTTATTTCATACGCAAATAACTGTCTCCATAGTCCTTATTCAATCCAAAGCAAAAAAAGTCCTTTATTCAATGAGAAGTATATGGGGCAAGCAATTTGCCAAACAAACTCCGAGTGGAGTACTGTAATTGTTGTCCTCTCGCTCAAAAGGAAAGCAAAATCGGCCATACAACCCTACTTCGACAGGGACGTGAGTGATCCACCTAATCCGTGGCCCTTGCCAGATCACAATAACGAAGAAAAACTCTAAGGTTAAAAACAATAGTTTATTTAGTGTAAAGTGATCACAAATAATTTGTTTTTGTTAATGTTATCCTGACAAGTCATTGGGACCAGTCAAGGAACCGAATTAACGCATGTTAGGTAACATTATTAAAATAATCAAGCTTCCATGATTATTCAATTTGTCTTATGTGATAACAACTTCTGTATATCCATGAATAACTAGTGAAAGTAGTTATTAATTATTATAGTATGTTAAATAGATAGTTTAAATTTCTTTATTTTTATAGCCGTTGAAACTAAAAAAAATAATATTCTTTTTAGACGTAAATCATTATTCCTTTTAATGACTAAAGAACTTTTGTCTAACCTATAAAAAATGTTAAACGATTTGAATTTTTTTTTATCAACATTTAACCTTATCATGAATTCATCTTATTTTCATTACTTAAGATAGTTTTCTTTTTTCTTTTTTATCCTCGTCCATGATTAGTTTTAGTAATTAAAGTTACGTAGTTTTTATTCTATTTATTTTTCTTTTAGTTCCGTAATTGATTTGATCTTGTGCTTCTACATAAGGCACATGTACCTAACATATACTAGCAGCTCATAAAAGTATGTAGGCTTAATTAATCATTGTTTCATCCTAGCTAGCATAAATAAACAAAATATATGAGAGGTGATTTAAGAAGTGAAGAGGCCAGAGCCCTATCCATTATTCTAATTGAAAATCAACATTTAGTAGTGGACGTGAGATAAGTTAATAGCTGGACAGCCATATGCCAACCATTCTAATTGATTTGCGACTTGGGAAAGAAGAAATTCGATATATAATGTAGAGAGGAATCAGATTTATCTAGTCGTGGGTATATTTTTAAGTTATCAGACTCTTATCAATAGTTTATAAATTAAGATGTATTTCATATTAACAACAATGACAAATATATATAGGATACCAATAGTTATTGAGCTAAACTTTTGAAAAGGAATTGAAAGAACAAAAAGAAACAACTCATAAGCTAAATATTATTGATAAGGTGGGTTTGGTGGCAGGACATTTTTAATATGGAATTTCGGCCAAGTATTGATATAATTAGATATTATAAACTAAAGCATATTTTACATTGAAATCTACCAAAGAAAAAGGACAAATGTTCTAATGAAATTGTTCATTAATTACATTAGTTAAATAAAACCAACGAAGATAACAATACGATGATGTATGTTAAAGTTGAACAGGTCTTAGCAAAGGTGATAAATATTCAATGAACTCAAACACCTTGTAATTTTTTATATAAGTTTTTTTACAGAAGGTAATTAAAACGTAAAACTAATATAAATATAGATTTTTCATCATAATGTAATTCGTAGTCTTTCTACTAGCAAACTCATATAGTTTGATAGGCAAACTTCAAGCTGGCTTTAAGTCTTAAACTCGATCAGTCCATTATATGACGTTAAAAGAGAAGAGTTAAGAACACAAGGTCGTTTATTGTTTTATATAAAACATAATTTTACTGCAAGGACTAATCTAAATATACACCTGGGAGGGGGAATTACACTACTCACACACCTAAAATTTAATAAAATTTTATTTATCTCTCTTTTTCTAAAGAATTAAATATATATTTTTTATTTTTTATATTTGGGTTAATTTTATTTTTTATCTCCCAAATTTATAATTACTTTTTTTATTTTTCACATTTTAAAATAGTTAATTTTAATTTTTTTTCTTGCACAATGAAATAAAAAATATAATTTATCATAAAAAATTATTATTAATTCTAATTTTTTTAATATTTTAAAATTTTTAATTATACATATGATAAATTACGATTTTTTCATTTATTATAATGTAAAATGGGAGATTAAAATTAATTGTTTTTAAAATATAGAAAAAAAGTAATTTTAAATTTAGAAGAGAAAAAATAAAATTGACCATTTAATTGTTTTTTAATATATATTTCTTAAATATTAAAGGGCATGAGTGTAATCTGGTAAACATAATATTAGCACATGCACCGTCACTCCTTACCAAACATTTTGGAATTTGACACTGGAATAAAAACTTGGCCAGTTCTCCATTCCTTTCCGAATGAGGTATGTATATGTGCATGTGCAACTCATGAAAATATGCAACAGTGGGCGCCAGGCAATGCGTGGTTAGAGGCGTGCCAGCAAGGACGGTAGCATTGTCAGTTGGGCCAATCATATCCTTCCAACTAAGTCCACGTCTCAATGCGATTCATGAATAAAAATGATTGGACGGCCAAAAAGATAAGAAACCTCCATTCAATAGGGACCCACCAGCCACCCCCACTCAACTTCAAATTCTTGTTTTCTTTCGTCATCAATCTTGACAGTGTCCACTTATAAATCAGGCCCCCTAACCCCATCACCACAAGAAATAGAACGAAGAGAAAAATGGAGGGAAAGGAGCAAGACGTTTCCTTGGGAGCCAACAAATTCCCAGAGAGGCAACCCATTGGCACTACGGCTCAGACCCAAGATGGTGGCAAGGACTACACAGAGCCACCACCGGCTCCGCTATTCGAGCCATCCGAACTCACTTCATGGTCCTTCTACCGCGCCGGGATAGCCGAGTTCGTGGCCACTTTTTTGTTCCTCTACATTACCATCTTAACTGTCATGGGTGTCAACAGGGCTGACAGTAAGTGTGCCACCGTTGGTATCCAAGGTATTGCTTGGGCCTTCGGTGGCATGATCTTCGCTCTCGTCTACTGCACCGCTGGAATATCTGGTACGCATCTTCTCTTATATATACTATTTAAACACTGTATTTAGCTGATGTGGGAGTGGAATGTTTTCTAATATGCTGTGCGAATTGTGATTCAGGAGGACACATAAACCCTGCTGTGACATTCGGGCTGTTCTTGGCGAGGAAATTGTCGTTGACCAGGGCGCTGTTCTACATGGTGATGCAGGTGCTGGGTGCCATCGTTGGCGCTGGTGTGGTCAAAGGTTTCGAGGGAAAAACCTTCTATGGGAAACACAACGGTGGTGCCAACTTTGTTGCCCCCGGTTACACCAAAGGTGATGGACTTGGTGCTGAGATTGTTGGCACCTTTATCCTTGTGTACACCGTGTTCTCAGCCACCGATGCCAAGCGTAACGCTAGAGACTCACACGTCCCTGTATGTGTCCTTTTCACTTTTCTCTTCTCTTATTCGATCTCTACCTTCACGAAAAAAATTCAATTAAATAAATACACATTTATGTTATTCGTGAATCGATGATTTTATGTTTTTGAATGAATGAAATGATCAGCTTTTGGCACCTTTGCCAATTGGGTTCGCTGTCTTCTTGGTGCACTTGGCCACCATCCCAATCACTGGAACCGGTATCAACCCTGCACGAAGTCTCGGTGCTGCCATAATCTTCAACAAAGACCTTGGTTGGGATGATCACGTATGTTAATTAAAATCTTTTTAAGTTTTTTAAATGTTATATATTATCAATTTTTGGAATTTTTAGGAACCTAAATTAATGAATTGATGTACTTCAACCTTGGCATTTTTGTTGTATAGTGGATTTTCTGGGTTGGACCTTTCATTGGAGCAGCTCTCGCGGCTCTTTACCACCAAGTCGTAATCAGAGCCATTCCCTTCAAATCCAAGTGATTCGATACAACTGTTCATGATCGTTGATTTTCGGGCTCAACCAAGTTGGGTAAAAAACCCAAATCAAGCCAAGTTTATGGTTTTATTTTATGATATATATTGTCATCCTTTTTTTTTTTAATTATTAAACCTCTATTTTGTATGTAAAGAGTGTAATATAATATTATATTGAGGGGCCAGATTTTCCTCCACTTTTAAGTTGGAAGACGGCCATGTGTGATGTATCGCTGTGTTTCTTAAGTTAGCAAATAAAAACAACGTCCCTCTTTTTTTGGGCTTATCTACTACTGTCCCTCTTTTTTCTTGAGACTGTTTTGTCGCTCTAGTTTTGGCATCTTTCAAAGAGTATGTGCTCAAATGCCATAGAGCCATGGCTTGCATAATGCACACTTGTATTATTGAATTCTTAGTATAACGTTGCGGTGGTTGGTGTTTTTCCCTAACTTAATTACGCCCACAGCCTTAATTGATAAACCACACCACACATGAATATACGGATACTGATTAGAATATAATGTTAAATAAAATACATTTGTTTTTTCGTTTTAGAATAAGGAAATGGGTGGGGTAATCAAACAACGTTTGGTTTAATTTTTAATTGCGTTGCTAATTATATATGAATAATGTCATTGCTATATATATGAATAATGTCATTGACAAGGAGACGAAATCAACAACTTGCATTCATGAAGAAAAAATCAACAAATTGCAATTTGCATTACCTTTTCTATTAGAGGATTAGTCGATATACATTGCAAAATAAAGATATTTATATCTTAAATTATATGAGGTATGCACTATATTTTTGTTCATGTTCATTTGAATTGGCGAAGACATGAAAAATGGTGTCTTTCTCGAAAGAATTGTCTGGTTGGAGCGAATCGTGTAGAGAGTGCGGGCTCGACCTGGTCATTTGTGGTTCTTGTCTATATAAGTAAATTTGAATAGGTGAAAGTTAAATAAGAATACATTTTTGAAAGAGAAATTATATTTCTACGATTCGTTTTACAATTAAGAAAAAATATATATGATTCGTTTTACAATTAAGAAAATATGTGGATTCGTTTTACAATTGAGAAAAAATATATATTGTTTTACAATTAAGAAAATATGTGTGTGTACAATTAAGAATATATATATATATATATATGATTCGTTTTACAATTAAGAAAATGTGTATATGTGAGATATAAAATGAGTAATATAAAAAAAAAGAATAGAAAACAAAATATTTTAAAAATAGGTGGATCAAATTTAACTGTCCTGTAACGGTTATTTAATTGGATAACTAGAAAATAAATAAAAATTAATATAGCACAAAATTTATTCATATATTTTACCTCCCCCCAATCATAAGTGGTAGCAGCCCCTTAAAACAAGATATATAGTACACATATCATAAAGATTTTTTTTCATTTGTGCAACTTGTAAAGGATAATAGAGTGATGTAATTTATATAAGTTTTGAAATTTTATTTATTTTTATTTTATTTTAAATGATAACAACGCAAATGCATTGATTATCTTGATGCAAGTCACCTCAATAACTATTTTGAATCGCGACTAAAGAAGTAGTAGTTTAGTTAACACTTATTTTCATACTTTACACCGTTGTTAACAGTGGAAATTTATTTCGAGCCCTTTGTTTCAAATGTTTGGGTTGAATATATAGATCATAGATGATTGTTCAGTGATTCTAAATATATTTTATTTTTAGAATGTTTAAAATCAATAGTGAGTTATGGATTCTTTTCAATAAACAAGTAATGTAAAATTAAAAATAAACACGAATGTTACGTAATAGTATATACTAAAAAATAATAATTTCAGTTTTTTAAAGATAAAGGTTAAAGATTTTTTTATAAAAATTAAAAATATATTTAAACCCGACTGTTGGCTATTAAAAATATATTTAAGGTTTGGGATCTGTATATATTTATCTAAATCCGACTGTTGGCTATTTCTATATTTGGGCAGAACCCATCTTTGCTCTCAAACCTTTTTGGTATAAGCGCTCTCAGACTCGATAATTGATTTTGATTGCAGGTATGGGCATTTTTACCATGTTTTGATCAAGTAAATATGACAATGTTGTTATATTATTTTATCTGTGTCTGAATAAATTACGTTGAACATTTTATGATTAACCAAAATGTGAAGCTGGAAGAATAATTTTAATAGTAAAAGTTATTATTATTATTTTGTTTAAACATTATTTTCCATTACTTTCTTTTGTTTTATGAAAAGATTCATGCATGAAAATATCAGAAAAGGAGATGACTTTTTTCAATAACAAAAATGATATTTTTTTAATTTTTTACATTATATAATTCATGTATCATTACAAAATTAGATGGACGCAAGAAAGGTAATAATGATTATATGCACTCTTGGTCTAAATTTTTATACAAAGTCAAACAAGCTATTACCAGTGAGGTCAAACTACGTAGAGTTGGTTGAATAAAGTGTTATAAACTCTCTAGTGTCATGCTGATTTTTTTTTTTAAATATAAAAATGTTACTCTAAGTAATATGTATTGTTTTGGATTTGAAAAAAAAGAGAGAAAACGTGATGGGCCAAACGGGCCTACTGGGCTTACTCTTGAACTGAAACCGGGATAAAAAAAATGTGATTGTTGGTCAGCGGATTGAGCAAAAACAAAATATTGATGAGCCCATGTGTAAAAAACCCTAGCAGCAGATTAGAGTCCTCGTGTTGTCTCTTCGCACGCCTTGTTCGGTGTAGTGAGTAGTGAAGGTGCCAAATCGAAGCTCCGAACATGGCGGCGAGCGATCGCACAGTGTTGCAGTTCTCTTCTTCTTCGCAAAGCTTAACCGCGAAGGTCCACCCTCTGGTTATTTTCAACATCTGCGATTGCTACGTTCGACGCCCTGACCAAGCCGACCGCGTCATCGGAACCCTACTCGGTTCCGTACTTTCCGATGGAACCGTCGATATCCGCAATTCCTATGCCGTTCCTCACAACGAGTCTATCGAGCAGGTCCTTCACTTTCTTATTTATTAATTATTATTTTTGTCAATAATAATTAGAACAGAAATTTGTTAGCTGCGTCTGGATCTGCGACGAGCGATTTTTAAATTTTTTTTTTTAGTGTGATTTATTTAATTTAGTTCATTTTTTGATTTGTATTATTTGGCTTTACTTTTAGGTTTGTGTATGCTCCAATATATTTCATGCATTTGCTAGACAATGAGTGACATTTTTCTTATTGTCATTTCTTTAATATTTAGGCTGTGTGTGGATAAACTTCTCCACACGTACTTAGGAGAAGAAATAAGAAGGTAAAATGAATTAAACCTATTCCATGAAGTTAAAATTAGTTTTTCACAAAGTTATATGAGAGAGCTTCTGTATAAACTAATTTGAACTTATGGGAGAAGCTTAATTCGTTTTACTTTCTTATTTTCTTCTCTGGTAAGTTTTATTGAGAAGTTTATCCAAACAAGACTTTAGTTTTCGGTAGTTTTGTGATTTTTATTATTATGCTCTCTTGTTATTGTTAATTGTTGCTTCGTACTTGCAATTTGTAATTGTACAGCGGGTGTGCACAACACTGACTTTATGATGGAAATTTCGGTGAACTCTACCTTTGGATCGTTAGAAGGAAATGGAATGGAATGATTAGTTAGCATTATTTGGATTATTTAAAATGAAGTGGAAGGGAACCTAATGCAATTTATTTCAACGTGTCCCATCTAATACTTATCTTTTTGTATGGGTATGTGATGGAACAATTCTAATACAAGTCACTACTATCCATTCTACTTTGTTTTAGCATAAAATACCCAAATAATGCTATTTAATTTTATTCCATCCCATCTCTTTCCTTTCCATTTTACTCATCTCATCATTAAATATCCAAACATATTTAAGGCTCATATAATAAATTATCTATTGATTGAGAGGTTATCTGTCCCACATTATTTAAAAGTTCTGTTCATATTCTGAAACTCAAACTGGGAGGAAGTTAGAGGAACACTTTTCTTAATAGAAAGTTGGTTTAAGCCTAAAAGAACAATAATAGCCTTATTCCTCTAGGTGAAAGTTGGCTTAGGCCTCTTACAGGAAAATTAGTTTTTTAATTTATCCTCCTTTTGAGACAGTTAGTTTTTCTCCTTGTGGATGTGGTTAGTAATTTTATGAGTAGATCAGAATGGGTGAACCAGGTAGATTTCTTCAAGAAAATGAAAAGTTCGTGTTTTAATATTAGCTTTCAATAAAAAATATGGGGTACCTATACGGTTGACACTAATATTTGAAGCCAAGAGAGAAGTTGCATATATAATTTATTTTGACTCTATTATTGACCTTTTCCACTCTTGTCTTTTCAACAGTTGGTCTTTTGGTTGTATGGTCTTTCCTCTTAACATCAGCTAAATTATTATCTGTTCTCACTAAAAAAATTCTGATTTTTTTATTTTTTTTTTTCTCCAGGTTGCTTTGGATATAGAGTACCACCACAATATGTTAATATCCCACCAAAAAGTGAATCCAAAGGAAATCATAGTTGGATGGTAATTCCAATTCTTTTTAAAAGTCTATTTTTCTCCCAAAGTTATTGCAATAGTATTCTCAATGAAGCGTGGGCCCTGAAAACTTTGAAATCCATATGACCTAGGTTAAAAACGTTTGCTTTGGTTTCAGAAAGTTTGGTTTGTAAAGTATTGTATTTGAGTGGAGGGCAATGCAAAATTTTCTCTATATTTTACCTAAAAATAAAGTTTGTTTTGTTGCTTCCTAGTGGATTAATGCAAGTCGTTTCTCTTGGGGGAGCTTCAGTAATTAATATGCAAATGGACTGGAGAGCTGTTTTATTCTAAATTGTTTCTTATTTTGCCCCTCCTCCCTTTTGTATAGTCTCAGGAGGATCCTGTGTTTATTTCTATTTTTCTAGGAGATAAAAAGCAATGTTAACTTGGGTTATTTATGCAGGTATTCAACTGGTCTTGGAGTAACTGGTGGTAGTGCATTGATCCATGAATTTTATTCTCGAGAAGTACCCAATCCCATACACTTGACTGTTGATACAGGATTTACAAATGGAGGGGGTACCATTAAAGCATATGTTTCTAACAATTTATCTCTTGGAGAACGACAAATTGCTGCACAGTTTCAAGAAATTCCATTAGATCTTCGTATGGTGGAAGCTGAGCGAATTGGATGTAAGTAATGGTTGGACTTATCTTTTTAGGACTGTGTTTGGAAAAGCTTATTTACAATTTATTTGGACTTATCTTATGGTATAAACACTTGTGCAAGTGTTTGAGAGAGCTTATGAAAGTAACTTATGATATGTTCATAAGTTTTTTCTAGCTTATTTCAATAAGCTCTACAAGATAGCTTATGAAAACAGCTTATACTTTATTTAAAAATAGTTTAACCAATTTTCGTCTTTAATTGTAGAAAATCTTATAGATAAATGCTTATACGGTAAACACCAACTCAATAAGTTTCTAATTAAGGTGTTTACCCAAACGGGCTCTGAATCATCCTCTCTCTTTCTCTTTTCCCTCTTCTCTCTCTCTCTCTCTCTCTACAGCTTTACTTTTCTTTCTTATTTAATAGATTTGCTAAAGCTTATGTCCTTATTGCTTGCTTTCATGGACGCATTTGAAGAGAATATTATTTTAATCTTCCTTTTCTTAATGAATAACTGGTATTTCTCTAAGTTGTAGTCTAACAAAATATTGTTTGATTTTGAGTATTTTGAAAATAATTTAGCTGTTAGGTATGTAATAGTTACACATTGCATTGTGCTGAAAGGACTGAGTCTAAAATACAAACTTTGTTGTGCTTCATCTTCTTTCTTTAGTTCTTGCTGAAGTCATTTGTTAAGGCATACCTACATATAATGAGTGAATATGTTAACTTTGTGTTTGTAGTCTAGTTGTTGACTATCATCAAGAGCTAGGTAAAGTTCTGTGGGATTATTGTGAGTTTCTAACACTATATGAAAAAATGTATTTGAATTACTTCTGTTTTATACACACCAGCATATTGGTGGAACTGTTTATCTTTCTTAATTAGAACCTCTAGTATCACAAGATGGCGTTGTTTGTCTGAGGTTTATGTCAAACCTCAATCCTTTGCTGAATTAAGGTAATTTATTTATATTTGTACTTCATTGAGTCTTGTAATAGAGGATTCCTTGTCATCCCATTTTACCTGGGTCTCTTCAGGAATGACAAATTTACAAACTGTTCTCTGTTTTTAGGGTATGAATTATGGGTCACTTGGATGGAACGTTATAGTTTAATTTAAGCTGTTCATTTGTTTATATATTCATAGCGTAGAAGAATATTCATTGAATGATAGATTTTTCTCATTCTTTCTTCTCCACCATGCAATGGCAATGTCTTATTAATAACATCTTTTAACCATCATTTGTAATTATTTTTATTCTATAATAGTGGAACCAAAATGTTCTTCATTTTGAATGATTGTTGCTGATTTTATGTTTTTTCTGGTGTTGTAGTTGATACGCTGAAGTCAACCTCAGTTGACAAAATTCCCTCAGATTTAGAAGGGATGGAAGCATCAATGCAACATCTACTAGTCTTGATTGATGACATCTACAAATATGTTGACGATGTTGTGGTATGTTGTTGTTGCCTTCCTTGTCTTGTTCTCTGAGATTGTATTAATTAATTTTTCATCTCAGGAAGGGCGAGTTGCACCAGACAACAAAATTGGGAGATCTATATCAGATGCTGTAGGTTCCCTTCCCAAAGTGTCCCCATCAGTTTTTGATAAGCTTGTGAATGATAGCTTGCAGGTAAGATTATGTTTTGTGTTACTGGCTTACTGGGATTTCATATTTTTGATGAAAATTGCAAAACGTGATTGAATAAATGTTTGTTTCTTATTTTATTGGCTCGTGAGCTTCATAGTTTTGATATTCTGACACGGGTGTTTCATCCATTTCAGGATCACTTGCTCTTGCTTTATTTATCTAGCATCACAAGAACGCAGCTTAGCTTGGCCGAAAAATTGAACACAGCTGCTCAGATTCTGTGATTTTTCCGTCTGTTAATCGGCGAAGACAAATTTTTCTAATAGAAGTTTCTTGTCATATTTTCCAGAACCGTTGACTGTCAGCGTTTTATACTTGACTTTTACTTTGCTTTACTTTATTTGTATTTTTTTTTATATTTTGTGCTTGGCTTTGCATAGGTAAGTTTACTTAGATATTGCCCAAGGTTGCAGTGTAACGTTCACTTGTCAATTTTCATGTAATCTGTATTTGAATGAAAATGAGCGAAAGCTTTCCTTCCATTACCTTTTTATTTCTTATTTTTTGCGATTGGATAAAGTTTGAGAAAATTTGACAGTTTCTTCTTGAAGTTAATGTGATTAAGTTTTTGTTTTTGGGTTTTTGAATATTTTTTTATCAAATGAGTTATTTCCTTTTAAAAAAAAAAAACATAAACGGGCTTAACTCTGCAGTTATCAAATAACTAATTGTAAATACCAGTTTTCCTAATTAAAAAAATAAAAGAAAAGAAAAAAAGTAAAAAATAAAAAAAGAGAAGCACAGGGAACTGCTCCATCTCCACTGTTCCTCCCTCACCCAATCTTCTTCCTCACTCAACCCCATTCCCCACCAACAACTCCGACTGCAGCCCCATCACCAATGTGTTTTTGCCCTTCCTCTTTGCTACTCTGCAAATCCTCTTGACCGATGCAACGTATCCCTCCAACAACTCCAACGTCATCAAGCAAGGAGGAGCCCATGGATGCCTATAAAATGGAGAAGGGAACACAGAAGAGTGACAAAAAATAAAATTTCAGCTTGGAAGAGGAATGCTGGAGCATTTGCTGAACTTGGAGGCAAAATGGGTAGAACCAGGGAAATTCCATCACTTGTCGACGAATACGGAGGACGAGGAAGAAGGAAAGGATAGCGTTCTACTACAACAGCGACGAACGGCAACCAACCCAGGTAACCCCCTTAATCCCTCTGGGTCTCTGCTGTGATTTTTTCCCCTTTGTGTTAGTTGATCTCCTAGTATAGTTGAAATCTTTTCTCAGTACGATTTGGGAGCGGGGAGCCGTTTGACGAATGGCTCCCTCTCCTAGCCCCACGTCCTGGACTAGGTTAGCCTTGATTATTAGCCTCGAGTTTGGAAGGCCAACTTCCTCTTCAAAAGGTTTCCTTCAGATGTTGGAAGTGATATAAAGAAAACGGGGGCGTATCCTTTTTGTTCAACCCCTTTTAGTCTTCGGCAACAATTTATTCTCTCTCTTCTTGTGAACCTGGGGTATTAATGCTGCTATTGTGAATAAGAATGGTACCCTGAAATTTTTGGCTTCTCGAACACCCCAGCTGTGAATTCTTTGTTAGTTTTCGGGGTAGGAAGTTCTGTTTTTTTTAGCTAAGGAGAATCCCATTCAGTCCTTAAGTGTTGTCTGAAGAGACCCAGCAAGTGGTTGAATTTGATAGGATGACAAGATTAGTGGTATTATGGGAAAGAGGGTTGAGATCTATCTGATTCTGTCCCGTGACTGGTTGACATCTTTGAGGAGGAGGTCTACACCTTTGTCTGTTTATGAGGAAATGTCATTACTATTTTGGACAAAGGAGTCTTGATAGAATCCGAACCCTGTTGCTAAGAAAGGAGGACGGAAGGCCATTAGGGAGGCTCCATCTAATGCATACTTATTTAATTCTGGAGAAAGAGAAGCAAGTCCAAATGATTCACAGATCTCGAAACTAATAAGGTGTAAACACAGATGATTTCCTCAGCCTGCAAACAAATACGAAAAGGAAGTAACACTGATGACGGAGCTGAGGAGGTATTCCCACACTGGGATTATTCAATGTAGCTTCCAGTGCAAGAACACGGGTATTTAGACATGTATATAGGGACGACCAGAGAAATATTTGCTGATTAGTGATTAGAAAGCACTACTGGTATCAGAATTATTTGCTGGAAACTCTGTCCCTTGTATCATAGATATGTTGTTGTGAATAATGGCTCTTTCACAATACTTCACCGCCCAAGGATTAGTCCCATTGAGCTTGCTGTCCCACTGGTCAAGTACAACAAAAGCCACGTACATTTAAGTGGGAATGAGAGCTAACGTATGAAATAAGGAGTCTAGAGTACACAACTAGGAGGGTGCCATTCGCTGGAATTAGCGGATTAGATCCTGTCCAAGATGAAAGCTCACATTAGCTCAGAAGCCAACAGTTGGATCCGTGACATCCTACCAGTTTGGTTAAAATATTCAAAGCTATACCCAAGGGCAGCAGCGTTTCAGGACGCGCACATGCCCTTCTTTAACGTGTATTAGGAGATACTGCAGGGAGTAGACGTGGACACTTTGGAGGCTGCTATTTCCTCGTGTAATTGGCTAGGTGATTATGATTGAAGCAGTGTTGACAATTTGCAAATTGTCATTTTAATATTGCCCTTTTGAACAGCGAAATCCCGAGACAATTACGTTGAATGGTACAATATGCTACACAATGGAAGTTACTTTTTGGAATAAATGCAAATATCAGGATGACTAAGTTACTTTTTGGAATAAAATCAAATATCAGGATGGCTAAGTTACTTTTTGGAATAAATGCAAATATAAGGTTGGCTAAGTTACGTTTTGGAATGAATGCAAATATCAGGATAGCTATTATAAAATATGGGGGATAATTGACATTTTGAAAGGATAACAGCATCTCGTCTTTGGATATGGGAAATAATCGCATGGACTATGTCAACGTCATCGCGGGGAAAATATTCCTGTTGGAACCAAAGTCTTGGAGCTGATCATTCCATGCTTGCTCGCCATGATTGGGGCCAGGAACTTTGTTTCGTTCCTAACTTGCATTATAAGGCAATCCGTGTACAACTTTGAAGAATTCGTGCCTTCAAAAGATGTCTCTTTGCCAGGAAATAATCGCCAAAGCGTTTCAATAATTGGTTTGATTGGTGGACTTTCTGCATTTAGGCATTTGGTCTTGACATTCTTTGTTGATGTATTTCCCAGTCCTATTAGGCCCGTTCTTCTTGAACGCTGGAAAACAAGGACGAAGTTCTATTGCTCATCGCAGACCATTGTGTCCCTCCAATCAATGACGTTATGAGTTATCAAGCTTGATTACCCATATGAGTTCCGAACATCAATTGATGGGTACTATGGTAGCTTAAGCTGAGATTTGAGAGAAACAAGAAATTCTATGGACCATTTGGAGTTGAACGAGGGACACATTTTTCATTGCTATTACATGGCAGGTACAGTTGCCACATCGATGTTAGTGGAACTATGTAAATTTTGAATTTTCTATTGTAAAAGGAGATAGCCGGAGATAACTCTTGTCAAATTTCACAATAAGAGATACTTATCTCTTTTCTAAGGTTCTTTGGACACTAATTATAAATTTATTTTTCTTTCGTCAAAAGGAATTTGAATTTCTTTTTCTATTTTTTGCTGTCCTGTCGTGATTAGGGTTGCAAAACTAGTTATTTACTAAATGATCGAATGTTAGTCTGAGTGTTTCGATGCATGTTTTAATTCAATTTTGATTGTCAAACAAAAAGATCACATTTTATGAGAGAATTTTTTTTTTTAGATTTAAAAGTAATATATTTAAACTGTAGTGATTTTGAATTTAAAGAGTTTAATTTTTATGTATGAAGTTTATTATACTAATAATTAATTAGAAATTGTTTTAAGTATAACTTTTAAAATATTTATTAAAAAAGTTAACAAATTTTGTCTAACATTCTGATATCGAATAACAGTTTAATTTGTTTTTTGTTTTTGATATGTAGTGCATTTTATTTAAATTCTCAATTTATTTTAGAAAATTCATCTCTTTTATTTAAATGAGACTTGTACTTGTTATAATGTTAGATGTAAAATTATCTAACGGTGAAATTTAACTCAAATGGTTGAGTAGGGATGAATGTTGTAAATTTTTTTATTATATTTAATTTTTATTAATAAAAAATGTGAAAGTACCTAATTCTTTTGAATTGAAACGAATTTTTTCACCATAATTATTGTTTATTAGGTAATATTTTATAGTAAATAATGATGTACAGTTATAATATGTCATAATTGGTCGGGCACTATAAGTTTAAAATTTTTATAATAATTATTTTAAATTATTATAATAAAAAATTTTAATTAATGGTTTTTTACAAAACAGTCTTTTTTATATTAAAATTCTATGATTTTCAACTTTTATGAAAAAAGAAGAAATAAAATTAAGCATCATGATAAAAATAATAACTTCTATGCACCGTCAACAAACTCCTAATACAAAAAAGTTTAATTTATGTAAAGACTTAAGGTTGGTATTAAAATAATCTACCAAACTTATGATAAATTGTGGTGGAGGATAATTTAAAGTATATTTAAATTGCTTTAAAAAATAATATAATTTAATTTATCTTTTTTCTTCCTTTTATTATTATTATTATTTTGAATAGTCGAAAGAAGTGTAATTGCTTGCTTGACGTTTTGGGTAAACTATTTGAAGTTTGAACAAACACAGTATGTGTGATTCATTGTTGTTCAATGTCTGCATTGCTAATTTAGCATTTATTTTCCTTTGATCCATTTTAACTGAGCTGTTAAGGATTACAAAGTCAATCATTATACGCGGACTGCTTTGGCTTCGGTGTTATTTAATCAATTTGTTCTTTTGATCAATATTAATATGTCTCTCATTATAGTCAATTATTTTTCTTCCCTTAAAGAAGGAGTAAAATCTCAATGCACCTAATCAACATTTTGCTCGGTGTCACTGTCATTAACAGTTACAGAGATTGGAGAATCCCAGCTTAGAATTTTTAATCTTCAATTTACAATTATTTGGTCGGAAAAATGTAAACAGGCGACTAAGGTAGTGAGGGCATGTAGTTTCCCTTCCGGGATTTGTAGGACTACATACTCAGCACTCATTGGATTTCTCTTCAGCAATAAAGGGCATCTACACTATTCACATACATGCATAATTGCAAATTACCCGTTTTCTTCTATATGTATTGATTCTCGGGAACTGTCTGCATTCTCTTCCAAAGCAATAACTATAATTGTTTGTCATGTGTATAAATTAGCCAAGTTTTGAAACCTGATACATAAATCTTATAGATCGGCAGTGTTGCTAAGAATATGAACATTAATATGATCCATTGATTACTCACTAACTCACTTTATGACAGAATCTGAATGTTTTGCCTAAGGCAGTTTGCTGCTGTATGACTGACTCGATGGCATATATATATATATCCACATCATAATGTTTTTCTTATTATACTCGCATTGTATATACCAAAAATAGAATTGCAACTAGAGTTTTTATGTTAAGAAAGAAATGCAAATGTGACTTGTAAGTGCGATGGCAAGTGCCAAGGTAGGCAGTGGTTCTACAAAAGGTAGTGGAGACAAGAAAGTATAAAAGAGACGGCTGATACGCGTCTAATATTCACATTTCACGCTCCTAATTCGTATTCTAAGTCCTAGCCTTAGACATCTATGACAGACTCTCAAATAGGGATTATTTTAGTAATAATGTGACTGTAATAGGGTCCAATAACTATACAAAGAATCAATTTAATTCCTTATTTTATAAATAAATAAATTTAACCTTTGAATATAGATGGCATCCTTTTTTATACGGCATAGGTGTGGGTGAGTCATTGTCTTGGTAACGCGGCATGATATCCATAAACACTAAATATTCTAGAACCTAGAGATGCAAATGACATGAGTAGAAGGTGGCTTGAATCCCCTATTTTGGGTATAAGCTAAGTGGCTCTAGCGCACCTCAAACGACTCCTTGGCTCAGTGAGTTGTGTTTCATCAAATTGGGTCTGTGCCTGTATAGTTGCAGAATACATGTTATAATATAAATAATAATTAATTATTAGTTCTAAATAAGAAAAAGAGAATGATTAGTGTAAGAATCTTAAATAGATAGACAAATATCTCCTAAATTATCTTACCTTTTTAAATATAAGACTTGATTACGACCAAATCATTTTTTCCTACCAATTAGACTTTAGTATTCTCCTCACAAATGCATGCAGCCTTTATTATTATTCAACTCAAAACTCGAGCTCAATGATACCAGAAATTAGACCACCTATGGCCAATTAGAAGGTGATGTACTTTTCATTTTTGGGATCTTGGATAACTAGAACAAGACAGATCGAGTAAAAGGCACTTTTACTGATCTACATTTTACCTTCCAAAGTGTTCCTACTCATCTTATGTACCATTTGATTCAAAATTCAAAAATTAAGTACGTTATTTGAACTAGGGGTTTGATTGATTCTGGTGATTTCCAAGATGGGCTTCCTCAAGCACTTCAATAACTAAATTAAACAAATCAAGAACTTCGTTTTAAATATTGTCAATAATTTACATTATACGTATATATTTTGCATATTTTTTGCATGTTGATTCAAAATCTTGTCTGTGACATATTTTCTTCACGAATATATAAGCATCAAACAGATGTACCTGCGAGTATAACATAAGAGTTTAGTAATATTTACCAAATGCAACCTTGTTAATTGTTGTGAGGCTGACTCGCGGAAAGACTTCTTAGCTGCTCGATGAGGCATGTTTGTGTATGACAAATGACTAGCTGCCTAACATTTAAAGTTTGATTAACAGCTTCAGTCCAAAAATCCTAGAAGTTAGAGTAGGCAAGCCCTTATTGCCAAGTATGAACAGACAAAATGACACTCGTGAATTGTAGAACATCCTTGGGAATTGTTGTAAGTGCACAAACAAGGTGCCCTCTGTCCTTTCTTCACTACTAAACTACTAGTATTGCATATTATTTATTTATTTATTATATGATCATATTACACGGACAGAGACTGGGCTTTATATTTTATACAATATTATTATTTAAATTAACAATTTATGTGTTATTATATGTAATTATTATTGTTTTATGATCATATTGCATGGATAAAGAGAATCAAAAGTTTTGAATTATATTCTTGCGTTATTGCGTGTTTGGTTTCTGCTGCTGATCCATTTTAAAAGCAAAATTATATTAAAACTAATGTCAAAATAACTATTAGTTACTTCTTGAATCTACGCTAACGTTGAACGCGGTACCACCGCACTTTTACTTATTTTACTTATAAACATCTAACTTTAGATTCAAGTCCCTTTTTCTTTTCTTAATCTTTAGGTTCATTTCTTTCTTTCACATGCAATACCAGCAAGATGGAGTTTGGTGACCCTTCAGTGTTAGGGTAATAGTGTCTATTGCATTGAGATGTCTTACAAATCTCGAAGGCTTTCTAATTTAAATCTTAGGTCACATAGAAGGACATATTTGTAGCGCAAATCATTGAATATTTCAATCTTCACCACGTGTTTCCCTCATCCCCAGACATAAAAAGCTATAATGCTAACACATCATAGCCCATTAAACTACACCAAAAGAAGAACAGGTAGGTTGGAGCCCCTATTCGAAAGACAAGAGAAAGTGACATAAGAAAAGTCAAGTTACTCTCCTTTTGTAGGGCCATGAATTGTCCCTCCAAAATCTCTCAATTGGGTGGCTTTGTTGTCTCTAGTTTATGTTCCCACATCTTAAAAAGAAGTTTTCCATGAAAACCAGTCAACCTAACTCAGTATCTCTCTCAGTCTTTATTGTGATCACAATAGTCCAAAAGAGATCAAACAATGTGCAACTTTGACTTTCACTTCCCCTGCCACTCCCTCACACTTAAATATATATATAACAACTTTAAACCATTCTTTATGAACTTTAGCAGACAACCACTTCTTTTAAAAACAAAATTTGGCTTAACTCACACGTCTTCATATATGGAACTGGATTTATCTGCTAAGTATAATTGGTGAAGCATAAACATTAAAAATTACACAAAGATAAATAACTACCACTTTATATATATAAAATGTATAATATAAAAGTATAATAGTACGCAATTTAGCATCAATACACTTTACTGAAAAACACATTTGTGTTGTTGTGTCTAAACAGATGAGCACGAGAAATAAAAAAATTTAATTATGTTCCTATAGCATAAACTACGTATAGTTTAACCTCTATCAATGAAACTTACATGTTGTCTGCCCCCGGACCAAAACGTTGAATAGTGGCTGCTTTTACGCATGTCTTTATCTTTTCTGTTTCTTTATTACCACAAAAAGCCAGGCTAAATCAAACCGCATGTATTGTTCAATGTTCACTAATCTCACATTTCCTAAATTCAAAGAAGACAGAAAGATGGGTTATAAAAAAACATGTCAGGTATTATAAATGGCCCAAAAGCAATAGAAAAAACAAAGGAAAAGGACAAAGATTTTGGTACTATGGTATTATAAATGCACACGGACTGAAATCTTTATGGTTCAGAAGCTCAGAGGTAAAGTGTTCAGTTGAGGCATCTGGAAGTGAAATATGGAAGAGGACACCATGTCAGGCTTTTGTTTTAGAGGTGCAAGTGTTGGTGGTAACAGTGGCACTAAGTGTGGGCGTTGGAATCCAACTACTGAACAGGTTAAGGTTCTCACTGAACTGTTCAGTTCTGGACTCCGCACTCCAACCACTGATCAGATTCAAAAGATCTCTAATCAGCTTAGTTTTTATGGTAAGATTGAGAGCAAGAATGTGTTCTATTGGTTTCAGAACCATAAGGCTAGGGAAAGACAGAAGCGTCGCAAGGTTGATATTCATAGACAAAACTCTATCTCCGTCAATTCTTTTACACAAAGTAAGTACTATGTCAGATAGATCGTTATATATGTACTAGCTACTGCTATATTAATTTAATTTAATTTTAAACACCAAACTTATTTGTTTAATTTTTTTTAGCAGATTTTACTCAGCTATATGAGGTTTCTCAGCCCGAGAGGGTGATTGAGACTCTACAACTCTTTCCCTTGAACTCCTTTGGTGAATCAGAATCAAAGAATATGAGGGTCCATGCAAGTGAATGTTGCAGGGATAATACCATGTTTTCATACACAGTGGGGGAACAAATGGATCACCCACCATTGGATCTTCGCTTGAGTTTTATGTGAACATGGGAATCTTTTTGGGGTGGTGCATGGTTGGAGAATGCTTTAATAAATACATTCTTGTTAGGTTTAGACTTTAGCATAAAGAAAAAACATTTAGGGTTGTATTATGGAAAGTTAAAAAAAAAAAAAAACTTTGTATCTTGATATCAATATGTACCTAGTGATTTTTAGTTCCTTAAATATAGGAAATGCTTGGACATTCTCCTCTACAGGCTCGTTCAAGTTGCTTTTTTTTTTTTTTTTCTCTGAGAATACTCTGTAGGATTATCCTTAGATATTTTAAAAGCTTGGGATTCTGATTACTCGCATCCTCATGAGAGATGTCACCTTGGAATGCATAAAGGATAGGACCTAGAATACTTTTACTATATGGTTACGAATGAGTCATGCCTCGGGTGTGCTCCTATCTTTGAATATCATGAACCATTACACACAAATATGTGTAATAAATGATACGGAATCTAACCATGTTGGGAATGTCATTCATCGTTAACATCTAGAACTGATTCAAATTATTGTTTAAGATGGACTATGATAATTTCAGAAGACCAGTGGTATCCCTCTGATTCGCATGCAGCGGAGCTAGCTGGTCACATGATAACAATTTTATTAATCATTATCCTAAGAATACCAGTTAAAAAAAATTTAAAACTGAACAATTTTTATTGAAGTGTAGCAAAATCTTTTTTCCACTAAAAACCTTTTATTTAATGACTCCTTCATTGTTACCGGTAGAGTAATGGATAGCAAAATCATATCAATCGCTAATGGCAAAATGCAACAAATTAACTACGCTCACAATGATATTGGCTAATGAGAAGCAAGATCTGAAATCTAGCACATGCTAGCGTGGGAATGCTCTGCCCTTTTCGTGTCCTTTCTCCATCTTTTCACTGTATTTTAAGCCATATATGTTTTCCCGTCCTAATGTTTTGCAAACTATATATTTGCAATATAGCATTCCTTCTAATTATTTTTTGAATTTCTCTATATTATATCTATTATTCAAATTTATTTCTATCAATCTTGAATACAGGCAAGTTTTTTTTTATGTTTTGTTTAAAATATAAGAAAATCTCAATTAATTTCATCTTATTTTTTTAAAATTTTTCTAAAAAATACTCTTTCTTCAATATAATTTTATTTTCATGATCATTTTTCATTTTTTCTATATCGTTATAATAAAGAGAAATTTTATAAAAAAATATTTTTAAATAAAATTAAATAATATTAACTAACTTTTTCTAATTAATGTGATTTTTTTATATTAGAGACCTGAGAATGTATGATAACAGTATATATAGGTTCTACTTAACAAAGGTTTAGACATAAACAATTTTTTTATTGACAAAATGAATGACGAGTAAATAATAGTAAATATGTTAGGATAGATTACCATATTTTTAGGTTAGATTGAGCTTAACTATGGATTATTAATTTTCTAGTTTAACTCAATCCTCTACGGCCCAAACGAAATAGATTAACCCATAAGTTCATTAGTTTCTAAATACATTATATTATTTTAATAAATAATGATATCATAGTCATACTTTTTAATTAATACATTAAACATAACTATTTAACATGTATTATATTCACATTTTTTAACTTGATAACGTTCATTATAGAAAAAAAATGATTTAGTATAGTAAAAATAAATTTAGAATCTGACTACAAAATAATATAAGAACTTACTATATCATAAAAAGTATACGATCCTATTACAAAAATACAGATAAAAATACATGATGTGACGTATTAAATAGGATACATCACATAAAACATTAGAATTATAGTCTTTGTTCCCACTCTTGTTCTTCATTTGAATAATGACACTTAAATTTGTTACTATCATTAAATCCTTTCATTTGAATCATCAACCAGATTTCATATTAAAAACTAAATGAACTATAACAATAATGACACATAAAGAAGTAATTAAAATAAATAATGTCTTTTACCGTTTTTGTGAAAATCTAATTAACCAAAATCTTATCTCAAAGGTAGTGTATACCAAAATTTGGCCCTGTAACAGAATCAAGTAAGTCTGAACTGCTTTTTATTTTTTTATATTGGGCTAATGGAGGGAGGTGTATGTAAATAGAGGGCGACAGGCCCAATATGGTTTGGGCAGAAATGGAAGAAAAAAGGAGGGCATTAAATTAAAATAAGAAGACGAATGAATGTCCGGGGAAGAAGAAAAGAAAAGAAGAGGAAGAAAAGAATCGAAGTGAGAAGAAAGAGGAAAATCTGAGTGCAATGGATGTGATAAAGACGCAGCAAATCTCATCGCGACCAATCGAGAAGGTGGTAGTTCACCCGCTGGTGTTGCTGAGCATCGTCGACAATTACAACAGAGTCGCAAAGGACACTCGTAAACGCGTCGTCGGCGTCTTGCTCGGTTCCTCTTTCAAAGGCACCGTCGATGTTACCAACAGCTACGCCGGTGCGGATCTATCCTTTTTCTTTTATTTACTTCTTATTTTTCATTTAATCTTTATTATTTGTGCCCTAGACTAGCATTTTGTTTTATGATTGTTATTTTTTAAATAAATTATGTTCATTCAAATTTAGCTGATCTATGCGATACGAGTTAATAATATTGGAATTACCCCTTGCCATATTAAATTAACATGTATAAGAGATGATATTGAAGTTCCCATGACACTTTTGGATTTCTAATTGAACGAATTCCACCGCGAATTTTTTGCTCAAGTGCTTCTTTGTTCGATTTAGAACAGTTAATGGAGTATGTCTCTCATTGCTTGCTTATCTAATTGACAGTGCCCTTTGAAGAAGATGACAAAGATCCTAGCATCTGGTTTCTTGACCATAATTACCATGAATCCATGTTTTCCATGTTTAAAAGAATAAATGGTATGAGTTGCGAAAATTTTCCTTATCTTGCATTTATTTTTGTTTCAATTGAGTAATATCTCTGATCTAATTGAACATGGATATATATATATTTTTGGTTTACAGCAAAGGAGCATGTCGTGGGGTGGTATAGCACCGGTCCAAAACTGCGTGAAAATGATCTTGACATTCATGGCTTGTTTAATGAGTAAGTTTATTGGGCCAAATTGTGGTAGTTAAAATCGGGATTTAAATTGTAAAATCCCATGATTTTACAATTTTAATCCATTTCAGCAGTTCAAATCATAGTTAAAATCCATATTTGGGTAAAGTCCTTCTAACAGTGTGATTTAAATCCCAAAATCCTTCAATATTTTACGATCTTGCTGGTGATCCTTCTGGATGTTTGACCTGATTAATTTTTTGTTGATCTGCTTTTTATTTTGTCTCGCCACTCAACCCAACAATGTGTGCACCATTCTTGTGTTCAATTTGGTGAACCTTAATCATAGTGCAAACCATTCCCATCATTGTTTTGCCTCTGTCTGAGGCTTTGGGTCATTATTGTTCTTCCTCCATCTGAGCCGGTGCTGTTCTTCCTCCGTATTCCACTGTTCGAATATCTGTTTTTGGTGTTAATGTTTTATGCCTTCTATGTGTTGTGTACTTGTGTTTTGGAATTGTTAAGTTTTTACCACTTTATGAGGTATGACTTATGAATATGATGCATGGCATTTTAGTTTTATGATGTGAAATTTTTACCACCTTTCCTGGTTTAAGGTAAGATGCCGATTTAACTACCTTGGCCAAAGTCCTGTGTAGAGTGATATTTCAATGCTGTGTTTTCTTCACTTCATTTGAGCATTAATATTTCCCAGTTTTACTGAAAAAAATAAGGTGGCTTGGCAACTTCTTTACCCTTTTACACTCATCAATATAATTGCCATAAATTGATTGAAATTTTATACAAAGTGTTAAACTTATGTGCTCTTTGCCGCGTTCTGTCTTTACTGTCTTCGTCTGCAGTTTTGTATATCTGACCAATCTTTATCCAAATTGATCAAGCTTAAAATTGTTGCAGCTATGTTCCAAATCCTGTTTTGGTTATAATTGATGTTGAACCCAAGGAGTTGGGAATCCCAACAAAAGCATATTATGCCGTTGAAGAAGTTAAAGAGGTAGAACTTAAGCCCTTGCATCTTTGATAGAAAATTTATATTTATTTTTACTGATATTACTGGTGGGAGGGGAGCTAGTGTTTGCTTGACACTAAGTCAGTAGTCAAAGAAAGTGACATAGTTTATTCTGAATACAGAATGCCACTCAAAAAAGCCAAAAGGTCTTTGTGCACGTTCCATCAGAGATTGCTGCTCATGAAGTTGAGGAAATAGGTATTCCATGCCATTGAATGTAAAACTGCTGTAATTTTTCATATGTTTTGTTTTTATTTTGTTTGTTTATTAATTTTCTAATATGAAAATTCTGCATTTTATCCATACAGTTGTGTAACCAATTTCTCCTGTTTTTGTAATTCTTCTTACCCTTGTGCAGGAGTGGAACACTTGCTTAGAGATGTGAAGGATACAACCATTAGCACCCTTGCGACAGAGGTTTTCTTTTTTCCCTTTTAACTTATCCCGTTTTATTAATTCCTTTCCCTTTGTGTTCTTTTACATGTTTTTTTTGCTGTAATTTATCCTTATTAATGCTGAATGTTGACAATGTATTTTTTACATAGGTAAGTGCAAAACTCACCGCCTTGAAGGGTTTGGATGCAAGACTTAAAGAGATAAGGAGTTACCTTGACCTTGTTATTGATGGAAAGCTTCCATTAAACCATGAGATACTGTACCATCTGCAGGTTTGTTTCTCATATTCTTTGCTGATGAAATGCCAACTATTTGGCTTTGTTATCAAATAGTTCATGAATCCTGATTAAGTATTTTCTGCTGATCCACAGTTCTTAGTATAATTTAGAACCTTTTGCAACGAAACAACCAATAAATCATGTGATGTGACATTATTGGGTGGAATGAATATTGCTTGGAAGGAGTGCTAGCAACACACTATTATTGATTAAATATTGAAAATTACAAAATCATGATGTTCATAAAATAAGATGTGAGACCTACAAAATTTTGTAATTTCCAATAAATTTTAATGAATAAGAGAGTGTGTTCGGAAGAGTCTGTTAGAGTGTTCTTAGCATCTCTTTTGCTTTGAGTAATAGAAACATTTTTTTTCTTCTCTTTTTTGGTTATGCCATATTGTTTTTCACCATTTCATATCTTGTTGCAATTTTTTAGGACGTGTTTAACCTGCTACCAAATCTTAATGTTGCTGATCTTATCAAGGCTTTTGCAGGTTAAGATCTGTGCTTTGTATTTGTGAATATCATGTTTTTCTAGAATGTTCCTTTTAAATTATTGACCCATCTTATACATGTGTAGTGAAAACCAATGATATGATGCTGGTAATATACCTCTCGTCTCTTATTAGAAGTGTAATTGCACTCCACAACTTGATTAACAACAAGGTGAGATACACTCCTCTAAATTTTTCTGCAAGTATCATTGATGTTTGCTGATTAATTATATTTAGGATTTGTTATCATATTATGAAAGTAACAATTTTTGGCAAGGCTGGAGAAAAGATTTAGTCCTCTGTTTGTACATTCAAGTTTAGTATTTCGTAAGCTAGGCACTTGCCAAAATTTCGTAAGCTGCACTCATTCTCTGCTTACACCTTACTGGGTATCTATCATAAATGAGATAAGCTTATCAAGTGAAAGATGCTTGCTAAATCATCATAGATTTACTGTAATTCATCTCTTCTAATATTGGAATGTGATTTCAGATGCTCAACAAAGAACATGAAAGGGCAGAAGACTCAAAATCAGTTACAGTGCCGAGTGCAGCTGCATAAGTTTTGAGGGGCTGATGGTTGGAGCTCTAGATGTTATTTTGAATATCGAGTGTTACACCTTTTTTACTTTTGTCGATCTTCAATATTTCTGTTAGGGTTAGAGAACTACACCTAACATGCATAGTTATTAGAATCTTGAATTTGATTTGGCTACCCATCTATTCGTATTTTAGGATGAATTTTAAATGACTTTGTATTTTACTATACATGAATGAGTTACAATTTCGTGTCATTGATACGAATCACATGATCCAACAATTCATTATTTTGTTTTTATTATTATTTTCATCAATTCTTTGTGAAAAAATTTAAAAGTCATATAAGTTTATTATTTATTTATGTATGGAATGATTTTTCATATATTTATTTATGTTAAAATACTTCTAGAATTATGTTTTTTTAGTTATTGATGATGAATATATATTTTAAAAATGTCTAAAAAAAACAACACTAGGAACATTTAAACATAAATAATTAAAAATCTAAGTCCTAAATGTTTATATATCATATCATGTGGTATTTTGATATGCTAATTGAAAAATAGGCCTTTTAACATAATTATTATTTGGTGATTTCATGCGGTTTTGGTGTTCATGTATCTTTAAATACTTGCTCATTTTTTTTTGTTTGATAGCTTTGCAAATTTATTAAGATATCAAAAATGAATCTTTGCCCTAGTAATTTTTGCTGATTTTTACATGATGCTTGAGTATCAATTTAGAGTAGTTGAAGCACATGTGGATTTGTGTTGCAACTGGGAAGAAATCATATACGTACCATGTTATAATTATGACCTGCAGAGAATTCAAATATTTAAGTGTCGTCATTGTATATTCTAATATATCTTTTAATTGCAATAGTAAATTAGCTAAATTGTAAGTTGCGTAAATATTAGATTTTCGGCATACTATCCCCCAGAAGTTTTAAGCCTTGTAATAGACCTGCATGAACTTAAATGCTAAACTAAGTTTCTTTTTGTAAAATTGGAAATGGAGTTTCATGCAATTTAACATGTCATAATAACATGTTCAATATAAGAAAATGATCGACAAAAATATTCAGTTTGTTATATGCTTGGAGTCTTGGGAGCAATTTTTCAGTGTTATAGAGAACTAGAAGGTATCAAAGTTTCAATAATTTGTGTTGAAAAATGGTTTTACATGCTATAAGTTTTTTACTATTTTTTAAAATAATGGTACATCAATGAGGTGTTGAAATCTTCTATCATATTTGTTGCTGAAGATTTCTATAATGAAAACAATGAAAATCGTAAATATTCTGTGAACGAAACATCTACAGGTAGATGGAAGGCATCCCCCATTCGCTATCCATATCAATTAAAAGATTGAATTGGACGTAAACATTGTCGATTTATTAATAAATTTCTTTTGAGTAAATCTCCAACTTATTATATGCAAATTTAAAAAAAAATTAAAAAATAAATAAATAAATATATATATATTACATGTGTAATCTGACCATAAAATTAAATAGTTTCCTTCAAATGTAATGAATATTTTATGTGATAAGCTGAGGTGACACATTAATAAGATATTTGTAGAAACTAAATTGATAATTAAAAAATTAATATTTATATATCTTATTTAAATCCTTACTTAAGTTTCTAAATGTGTTCAACATTTGTAATTTAATATTTTTATGTTATGAAATTTACAAAATGTCCCTAAAATTATAAATTGTTTATTGCATTAGTTCCTTTGACAAATAATCTCTATTCACAAATCAATAAATCTCTAATTAGCATGTGTTCTGGCTTGTGCATAAGGATCAATGGGCAAAGCTATGTATCAAGTGGAGAATGACAAACATTGAATATGTCCAACTTAAATGGTAATGAGGTTACATATTTTAAGTATCTTGTTATGATAAATCCAAATACCTAATTTGACAAATGAAATATCATGATAGATAATTTACATTTTTAGGAACTTTTTCAAAATTTTGTAACAATTAGAGACTAAATTGCAAGTGTTCAATACATTCTAGGACCTAATTGAAATAAGACATAACTATTATTTTTTAAACTATCAATTTAGTTTTTGTTCATGTCAAATTTGTCTTTGGCTATGTTGCATCTCCCGGTAGCACATAATGTATCACGTAATCAAGTTCATTACATTTAACAAAAAATCACTCACAAAATAATTAATATGGTGGATGAATTACATATTTATGATTTTTTTTTAATTCTGTAACATTGAAGGACTAATTGTAAGTGCTTGACATATTTAGTGATTAAGTTGGATGTTTACTCGGTTTCTTGGCTAAAATATAACTTTAGTTTTTCCAAAAAATTTATCATTTTTGATTTTTGGATTTTGAACTATTTATGACTGATAAAGTTATATAACGTCTCGTTATATTCTTTTACATGAAAATTATAGAAACCAACTAAAGTTTGAACCGAAAAAAGTCATAAATAAGGTAAAACTTGTGTAAAAATAAAGTCATGTGAATAAATCTAATCTGATTTTTTTTAAATGTTCATAAGACTCACTTTTCTTACTATTTTCACTATCTTTACCATCATTTTTTGTTCGAGAGTTCCATAGATTTCATATAAATACATCTAATGAGATAAATTTTGCATTTTGAATCAATAAAAGAATAGTTCAAAATTGTGTCCCAAAACTGAAAATTGAAAACAATTGTATTTTTGAAATGACAACATTACTTCAAATTTGAAAATTTAAATGATCAATATAATTTTTTTAAAAAAAATAAAGGACCAAAACAATTTTTTATCATTAAATAAACTACTAAATTATAATTTAGCTTATATTTTTTATTCAAATGGAAAATTGGGTTTCTAAGTTCCAAGTTCATTTGTGCAAGAAACAAATGCTAACTTCTGGTCATAAACGTTTGATCTGTTTGAAAAACTAATATAAGAATTCATAAAAAAAATGTATAAAGGAACAGGACTTCCAACTATTTATGAAAGAAAATAAATGTTTTCACCTTTCTTTTATGAACTTTTGGTTCGTGAATTATTTTTAATTACGAAAATTTTATATGAAATGCTAATTCTTATGTCTAGGGAGAAGACATAAAAAATCATTCTAACATTTTTATTCCTATACTATATGGCTTATTGGAGGAGAATATTTTATTAACGTAAATATGCAAAATACTTATCATATGTTAATAAATTATATATTTTTATATATAAAATAAAAAATTATACTCACGTATTAAAGCATACATTGGCTTTGGAGACTTCCGTTCAAATACTATTGAGATTATATCACCTATAACTTATTTGGGTAAACTTTTCTATAAACACTTATAAAAATAAAAAATAAAAAAAATGAAATAAACTTCTCCATAAGCTAAACTTAGTTCATGCATAAGTTAAAAATTAGTTTTTGGAGAAGGTAGTATGAAAGAATTTATACGAATTTACTTACATATAAGCTAACTTTAACTTATAAATAAACTTATTTTATTTTTTCTTCCTATTTTTCCCTCCTATAAGTACTTATGGAGAAGTTTACTCAAACATGCCTCTAACCACATTCCACTACTATATTAGTGTATCACTATAGCATTATAACAATTTTGAATACTTCAATGTGACATATTCACTTTACTTCTTAGCTTTAATATCAATATTTACCTTTATTTCCATATTTTTCATACCTTTCAATACAGGAAAAATATTCTTGTTGCAACAAATGTAAAAAATGATGGAGGTCTCTTTAATTTTTTAATAAATTAAATGCTCAAATATATATGTAGGATGTATCTTATGATAATGACTTCCTTATGTGAGAACAAAAATAATCAATTTCAACCCTTAAATACAAATAGAAAGTTGAGAATAAAAAACATCTATATAAAATTTACTTAAGTTATCATGGTTCCCTGTTACTAGCATCAGTGTTGTTGTTATTGTCCTTGTATTCAATGTCCCCACCATCATCGCCATTATTAGTAATAATGGCAGCAACAGCGGTGACAAGGGTGACAACAATGACAATAATAGTAGTGAATGACGACAATGGTAGTGGAGACAACGATGACATTGGTTGTAGTTATAACGGAAAAACTGCAAGTGTGTTTCAGAAAGAAAAAAAAATGAAAGAAAAAGTGAAGGATCAAGGTCTCCAAATTCTATGCAAGACTAGAAGTCGTTTAGTAAAGGTAAAAAGAGTTATTCTTATAATTGAAATAAAAATCATATCACCTTGTAAATAGAATGAGAGTAAACCTTCAAAATAAAATTATAAAGCTATATTCATATTATCAAATGGTTTCGTAATTTATCATATACTTGATAATAATACATATTTGACAAGCCACTTTATACGTATACAAAGTAAAGTACAAATAACAATAATCATAGATCTCTTGAGTGAAAATAAGAAAGATGATTAATTATTTATTCCTCCAATCAAAAGATGACTTTCCTTGTAAATTACTACATGACACGAACACTTGGCTCCTTTAACACCAAATTCATCAATAATATGGGTATTTAATTCAAACCAGGTTAGTCATCATTTTTTTTTCTAAAGAATATATCACCCTTATTCCCAACTTCAATAAGATCATCAATGTTAGACAAGGGCCCAACAATGAAGAGTTTAGTCCATGATTGCTTGACACCGACTTCACCTAAAATTGATATGTAAAAATAGTTGTATTTTCACAAGTTGAGATCAAAGCAATAGATCCATTAAACAGCACCTAGCAACCAAACACCAAATAATAATTAAAATTATCATAAATGTATGAGCATAGTTGCAAGGGTATAGATGTTGCCAAGAACATCTTATTAGTCAAGTCAAATGATACCAAACATTTTGGACTCTCACCTGTCTCATCACATGGTGTACCTAACCAATGACATATTTCATCCAAGTACAATTTTTCATCTTCTCCATTAGAAATAGGCATGTCGACATCAAGTTTGCTTCAAGAGTTACTTTTTATGCTATATATATCTTTCATAGGGAGACTTCTAACGGATCTAGAGGCTCAGGGTATTGGAAAAAAATTTACATGCTTAATCACCTTATAGTCACCTTTAACATGGTCATAACCAAATTCATGAAGACTTACTAAAGGATCCTGATTAGGTGGTACAGACTCAACTAGGCTAGGAGGAATGACCTTCAATTCCTTAGTAGTCGGGTTCCACAATACAAATGTGTTAGGAAACAAGTGGAGGCAAAGAATTCCATTAATATTAGCAAAACCCAAAATAAATAAAAAACTAGGCTCATCTTCTTGAAATGGATTTGGCCAATCTAATTTGACCTTATTCTGAAACTTCTCATCGAAAAGCAAAAATAAGGACTTACAACGGTTTTGGATAAAACTTGGTGGCACAATTTGTTGTAGAAGAGATGTATCCTCATAGTAAGAATGATGATTGAATATGAAATTGTTACAATAGATGCTCATGAAATGAGGGTTTTCAAATAAGAGAACTCATAATTTGTGTTCGCCTGCAAATCTCTTTAGAGATTTTAAAGGCAGTTTAGACAAAATGGAGATGTAAGATCAACAGGTATGTAGTTTCTAAGCTTTTCACTTGCCACACCCACAAATTGATTATTCATTTCCCTTTGCAAGAGTAATGAAAGATATTGAGAGTAGAAGAAAGCACAATCCTCCTTGGTATTCACTAGTTTTGTCTTTTAGCTTGAGATCCAACTTTGTGGTGTGATTGATTTGGCTTGCTAAATAAATTGGAATTTGTTTGATTTCTACTCTTATTTGTTTGTACCTTAAAACTTGTGATTGATTTGGTTTGCTAAATAAATTGGAATTCATTTGATTTCTACTATTATTTGTTTGTACCTTAAAACTTATTCAAATCAAATTGTCAATGCTCTTAATTATAGAAGTATAATATAATCGATTAAAGAATTTTTTTTATCTCTCTTTAATTTATTTGCATTATCTAAACTCTTCGAGGGAGTGATATTACTAGTAATTTGCTTAGAATATAAAAAAATATTAATACTAATTTAATGAACAAAAATAGATATGTTCATTTTATTTTATTTTCAACCAATTGATCAATTAAAATATTAAATTTTATATAAATTTCAATTTTATATCAATTTATTAAATTTTAAAAATTATAACTAATGATATTTGTGATTTGAACATTTATATTTATATTTTTAAAATTTTTATTGATAATATTTTTCATTTCAGTCTTAACATTATTGAAGGCATTAATGTAACTCACTTTACCCCAATGCTATATAATTATAACAAATAAACTTAAGAGAAAAATCAAAATTTCAACACACATAATTTGTTAAAGGATTTCACATTACGTGCTCATGTAATTTTAAAACAATCATCCATATTGGAACTCCATACAGCCAATTTCTAACATCGTAGGAGTCCTAAAATATAAACAAAAACATATTATCGTAAAGTAATTACAACTACCCCGATGCCACATGTCATATCAGAGCATTAAATCCAAAAATACATGATACTAGATGAAAAGCAGTAAAATGAGGAGCTTAGCTCAATCCTTATGCTTTTGCTTGTCGTTGTCTGTTAGGTGACATTTAGCCCAAACATAAACAATACGATTGAACGGAATGAGAAATATACCTCACTCAAGCTCATGATATAAACACAACATAAATAGCACATACAAATAATCCACATATGCATATAAGTGATAATAATGCACTCCTAGTACTACTCCATACGCCATGTGATACCAACTCTAATCTAGAAAGTCAGCTACGGGCACACAGCTTGCATCGTCTGTCTCGGTTCGTGAGATCAATCATGGCTATTGGGATTTTCGTACTGATTAGCTCCTAGGAGGTCAAGTGACCTTATTACTTGGGCTCATGTCTACTTTCTGGCACACTTATTTCATTAAATGAAGTTCAATTTAGACATTATTCTACTATATTGGGGGCCACTGAGAACCACTCTTGTCTCTCAAATGTTAGGCACCTCACCTCACAACCCATCACAAATTAGTGAGTATCATTCTTGCCTCTTACATGTTAGGTCACTCACTAGACAAATGTACCTCAAGTCTATTCTTGACTTTCACAAACTAGGTCTCCACACTATAACATTTACCCTTATTACTCATTTTCATGTCACATACTATCATTTTTAATTATTATTATATTGCATTCCAAGTAGAGACATAAGGACATCTAAGGAATAGGAGGAACAACCCTGAGGAGCAGGGACCTTTCTTGGGAGTCAACATTTCAGGTAATGAAGGAGTGAGAAATCTCGCACAGGGATATAGGTCTAATTGTGGGCAGAGGCAGTCGTCCTTAAAACCCTTAAAATTGTATGTTTTGAGTTATTTGAAGGGGAAATTGAACTGACTGGATTATGATATTACCCTTTCATTGTTTTAGTTTATGATTATAATCTGAAAGGGATGTTAAGCTTCCTAGATTAGGTTATTTGTTTATATTTTGTTTTGTGTAATTGTTCACATGTATATAAAACATAGAGAATTCTAGGTTTGCTTATTAAAACTCAAAATTGTAGGAAAAAATATAGAGAATTCGAGTTGCAGGTTATTAAGTATGATTATGCTCGTGAAGAACAACCCAATGTAGGTTGTGCAAGTCTGTGTAGAGTCATGATAATTGTGCATGACCATGCAAATAGGAGAACACCTGTGCGACCCCATTTGTGCATGCATGAGTTTTTGTTTTACATTGTAATTGGAATTTACTATTTTTCTGTTAAACTATATGCTTGTATGAAATATGTCTTTGTTTTTATTGTTGAGTTAAGAACTATGATACGTGACATGAAATGAGTAATAAGAATAAATGTTCTCAAATGGTGACCTAATCTGTGAGAGACAAGAATAGGCCTAGAGGGGCATTTGTCAAGTGTGTAACCTAACTTGCGAGAGGTAAGAATGGTACTCACTAATTTGTGGATGGGTTGTGACATGAGGTGCCTAATGTGTAAAAGGCAAGAATAACCCTAATCATCCCAATGTTGAAACTAGAATAATAACTAAATTAAACTACATTACATGCATCATTTTGAAATCGATGTGTAAGGAAGTAGACATGAACTTGAGTGGTAAGGTCAGTGGACCTCCTTAGGCTAATTAGTAAGAAAATCACAATGGTCATGATTGATCCCACAAGCTGGGACAAACGATGTAAGCCGAGTAGTACCTAATGTGCTACTAAAGGGTATCATGTTAGTATGGGATCACTAATAAAGAGGTTGAGTTGTGTCTCCCTAGCTTATTTTTTTTATTAGAGTTGGTACTACATGACATATAGAATAGTACTAGGAGTGCATTGTTGATTCATGTGCATATGTGAATTGTTTATTTTATATGTTGTAATTAATTGTGTGAGTGTGTGCTAATTATTTGGGCTTAATGCCACATTGTGGACGATGATGAGTAGAAGCATAAGGATTGAGTTAGGCTCTTCATTTTACTACTTTTCTTTTAGTTTCATGTATTTTGAAATTTGATGCCATGAAAGGACATGTAACGTCGAAATAGTTGTAATGACTAGTATGTTTTAGTTTATATTTTATGACTCTTAAAATGTTAGAAATTGGTCGTTTAAAGTGTTAGTAGGGATACATGTTTGTCTTTGAATTATAGTATGTGAGAAGGTAACCTGAAATCCTTTATCAATTGATGTGTGTTGAAAATAAGAATTTCTTTTAAGTTTTTTTAATTATAATTATATATCATTGGGGTAAGAGGTGTTACAAAGTTTATAATCGTCCTGAATTAACGCAAGGACTGTCTAAGAAACTATTTTCACAAGTATATTAAGGAAATTGCTATTACAAGGAAACGACAATTCTTTTTTAATGCCCTATAATTAGCTTAGGTCACAAAACAATTCATTGGGGACTCCTAATAGAATTAATAAGTACAATCAGCAATAGAGGGACAAGATGGAAAATTCACGTGAAACTATGATTAGGGAATAAATAATATAAATGGATCAAGATGTGAAATTCAGGAGAAACTATGATTAGGGAATAAATAATATAAATGAAACTGCAACTCTTATCTTTCTTCAGTTCAAATTCAAAATTTTTTATTTAATTGCACTTTTTTCTCTTTATCTTCTTTTCAAAAGTATTGCATGATTTATTTTTCAAAACTTAAAAATTGGTTCCCTATGCTACATGAGGGTTTCTAAAAATTGGCACTCACTAACTAATCCTTTAGGTAAAATATCTAGACTTATATCTTTGTTAATGTCGTGATAGATATGTTTGCCATGAAACATACTTTAAATGCATCAAGTTTTTAGCATAAGTTCTAAGGACTAATTGTGATATTAAAGGAAAGAAATTATAGTGGGATGAGTTTTTTATATTTTAAACTTATTCTATTTTTATTTATTATTTTACTTTATTATGGTTTTGTTTTATTTTTTTTATCTTTATCTGTATCTTTATATTTTATCGTTAGTTTTTTTTTCTCTATTCTTTTTCTTTGTCTCTTATCTTTATCTTCTATCTTTATTTTCATCTTTATTCATTTTCTTTCTTTTTCTTACCCCTATTATTTCTTTAAGTCTCCTTTCTATTTATGCTAATCTATTCTTGAAGACCTTCATTACAGTTTGACTACAAAATTAAAAATTTTGCTTGTAGAAACATGAAGAAATTATAAAGAATCATGGCTAAACAAGGAAATTAGCTAGAACAAAACCACATGCACCACCATGATCATGAAGGTCCATTGGCTAGAACAATTTAGTTTCAAACATCACAATCAAAACATATCTCCTAGATAAAACATTTGTCATTATGTTAATTTTACCTTATTTATTGTTAATCACATATTGAAATTGTCCAAAAAAAACTCAATTCATTTGCCAAACTTGCAAGACGAGCATAAAGTTCCTTACCAAATTTTCATGTTTATAATCTCTTAGTTAATAATTTTGATTTTTAACATATTATATCATTTTGTAGAAATTATTTTTGTAACTTAGTATTCAATTTTAGAGGTCTTATTTTTTATTAATTTTTCTCATATAATAAAATAAAACCTTTATTTTTGTCTTTGAAATTTTCTTATTATATTTATTTTTCTTTATTTGTTCAATCGTGATTTTTTTTTGCTTATATATTATTTCATTTATATTTTATCTAAATTTAAGAAGTTCAAATAACCTAAAAACATTTCTTAGGGCCATATACTACACATGAAAAGTTGTGGGTGTTAAAATTTGTTTGGAACCCATCTTTAATTGCTTAATTATTGAGACCGGTGCATGAACTTGGGTTGACCCATATATGGTACGAGCATATTGCGGGAAATTAGGTTGATACTTTTGGATAACTAGTGCTTTAATTTGCATAAGAATTGAAAACTGCATTGTTTGGAATGCCGATCAAATTGGAATACGGCATGCTTTGCCGTGCACCATTTCCAATTCTATTCAATAAACCACATTTCATGATTCAATGTATGTAGAGAGGAACTGCCATCTTCAAAATCATATAATGGTATGGACTGATAGCGAGTATTCAGTGCAACTTTGCATTTCCGCATGGGCATGGAACCACCATTCTTGGTCAATGGACTACATATATGCAGCATGTAATACTATTCTTCATCCCTATTTTGAGGTTCCAATTAATGCGTAGCCATATCAATACACACATCTAACATGGCGTATTTTGAACGCCTTACCAAATATAAACCCATTTCAAATGCATCTCCTCTTAAATTTGCTGTCATGGATTAAGTATTAACTTTTCATGTGACTTCAATTAATACTTAATCTTAATTAACCTTTTAAGTATAGATGTATTACGTGGCATATACGTCAAACACAAAATCATGGAAGCAATGTGAAGTAAAGCAAATGGAAAGTCCCCGTAACCACTGCAAAATCCTTACTAGTCATTGGCATTCTCCATTGCCCTTCTTTGTCGGACCTCGACGCGCCTCTTTTCCAAGCCTTGCCCAATTCATTCCTAGGTCTATTCTTCTTCATTTTCCTTTATTTATGACAATTCCGCGAAGGGATAAAAAATAAAACAAATAAAAACAAGAAAAACAGAGAAAGCATATGTTTTGAGAGTGAAAAGATGAAGGAGAATGTGGCACTAGTCTCTTCATGTCATTGTTTTAACATATATTAAATAGGTAGGAGATATAATTAGTAATGCAAAAAAAAAAGTAAATTTGAGTCATATTATTATAATAATCGATGAAGATTAAATTTTATTTTAAGTCATATATTTACTTAAAAGAATTATATGTCTTTTTAAAAAATTCGTATGATTTATTAATTTTAATTATAGTTAAGAGAAAGGAATATTTGTATGAAAATATAAAAAAAATAAATTTAAATGATATAATTATATATAATTTGTTGAGATTAAAAAATTTAATGATTTTTTATTACTTAAAAAAGTCACAAGACTTTATCTATCTTAACCTTCATGATTTCATCAAATAGCCATAATTCACTATTCTCACTTTTATAATATAAGTCTTCTCACTTTATATATTTTATATATATTCGAAGCATAAAAATTTTACTTATTATGAGAAATAATCATAATAAATTTAAATTATATATCTATATATAAATGAACAAAATTATAAGTTAGTTAGTACTTATTCGAGAACTACTTAAAAACTCATGTGAATTTTCTTATGAATTCACGTGTGCATGAAACTTCAATAATTCAATGGATGAATATTTTAATATTATCTTAATTATGCACAGAAGCTTTTAAAAATATATATATTTATATTAGATAATTTTATAGCCTTTACTTATATTTTATGTTAATTGAATTTATTTAAAGTAGCAAATAAAATTTTATATTAATTTATAAAATTGAACTATTAACAATAAGTTTTAACTTATCACTTTGATCAGTTACATTTAATATATAGAAAGAATTATTGAATAGAGTAAATATGCTCAGAGTTATTATTGTTTAAAATGAAAATCTTAATACTTAATTATAAACTATATTTTTACTTTAATTTATTTTGATTAAAATGTATTGGTAGTGTAGACTTTTTTAACTATCATCCAATCATAGACTAGTTATAGAAAAATATTAATTTTTATAGTAATTATTTTAAGAGTCATATTTAAAATTATTTTATTTAGTTGACAATATAAAAATATTTTCAGTAATTATGTACAAAAAAAAATTAATCTATTTTTTATTAATGTACTCTGCATATTTCCTGTCTTAGTTTTTTTATTGACCATTTTGGTATATTCATTTTGAATATTACATAATATGATTATCAATGACATATTATAGTTATTGTTATAAGTTATTTGTCAATTTCTTTTAAGCTGTTTTACTAATTGATCCTTTGATCCTGTTAATAATTAATGTAATTGTTTATGTCTATTTTGGTATTTAAAGGAATGAGGACTTCTCTTTGCAAATATTAAATTAAAGTTATTAAAGATTCATCAACTTGTGACTAAAAAGAGGTATTTAAAGGAATGAGGATTGCTCTTTTGCTGAAGTTATTGTTAAAAGGTGAAATAGATCAAATAACTATCCAATTAAAACTTTAATGTTAATTAAAAAATCGTATTATAGGAGTATTTTTTTTTCTTTTCACCAATAATATTCTTTAATTAATAACTAAAGGCTAATTCTTATTGAGATAGATTACCAAAATGTATTTTACATATACTAATAAATTTTTCTTCTTATACATAATAAAAAATGGAATGTTTAACTACATATTTAAAATAACCCAACTATTAAACTTCATTTAAATTTTATCTTTATTTACATCATCAATATTTCTATTTAAAGGAATGAATGAAGGTTGTCTTCTGCAAACATTTAAGTTATTAAAGGATCATTCGCTCGAGACAAAAATAAAAAGACATTATACATAGAGATGAAAATAAGTCACATGACTCTTGGATGGCCTATGGCTAGTCTGTCTCACATTAAATTTTCTGATTAGATTATTATTATTAACTAATTTAAGATATTCTTTTTAAAATTTTTTATTTAATTAAAAGGTTTCATTTTAACAATAATAATAATAATAATAATAATAATAATAATAATAATAATAATAATTTATGATTGTAATTGCTACTATTTTATTAAATTTTTATTATAATATATTAAAATTATATTTTTAATTGTTTATCTAAAATTTTAAACTTATTAATCGATATAATTTACAGAAAGATTTAAATCCATTTATTTATATAAAATAAGCATATTGACTTATATTTTAAAAAATTACTGTACAACAAACTTTTAAATTAACTTCCAAGTCAAACTAAACATTTAAAAGGAACAAACTATAGGCCCCAAAAATTCTATATTACATGTTGGATCTATTTTAATTTAACTTAGAAAGATCTATATTACATATTATGTTATACTTACATTTGTAAGAAGCTTTTTAATTTTAAAAACACACTATTTTATATATATATATTTAAAAGGCTTACATAATTATAATTTTTAAAATAGAATGTATATTTTAATTGGAAGTATGTTTTCTTTAAAATAATAATATTATATCCTTCTATGAAATTTTCTTATTAATTTTTTAAAAGTATTTATACATAAAGTACGACCTTCAATATTTTATGAGAAATATAGACCTAATTTATTATGTAGTAGTATTAATTACAAAAAAAAAATTATACCTTAATTTAAGAAGGATGCATTCATATTTTATTAATACTACAAATTACACTTATCGATAAAAATTAAATTTTAAAATACAAATAATAATATGAAATATAATTATTACTTAAATTCTTTAACATTACTAAATTTAAATTTATAATATTATTAACTAAAATAAACTAATTTAATTATTTTTTGTTTCAATAAATTATTTATTTGTTTGTTATATAATATTAAATAAAAAATATAAGTAATATTTTCATAATATAAAAAAATGTTTTAAAAGTTTTTAAATTATTCTTAAAAAAAACAAAAACAAGTGTCTGCTAATAAATGAAAATTAAAATCGAACTTGATTTCAGGAACTCAAACCAACAATAATAAATAGCAATAACGTAAGAATGGCGCAGGCCGCAGAGGGGAGCGATTGGATGCCAGCCGCAGCAAACTCAGCCCCATTTAAGCGTTACATAAAAACAATCTAACGGTAATAACGACAGCAAGATGAAAGTTAAGCCCTACAGATTCAAACACGTGTTCCTACTGAGCAGACACGTAAAGCATGAACTCAGGATCCGACTCGAGTCGCGCCATCGTATCGGGTGCCAAAATCACCTCCAAATCGACGGCGCCACCGCCATTCCTCCCGGGAAACGCCGACATCTTGCCGTCAAACTTGTTGGCTCCGCCGCTTCGCACCGCCAAGGGCCGCCCCCATCCAAAATCGTTGTCGTACATCGGGAATCTCGGCGAGCTTCCCATCTGCAGGGTGGCACCGTCGTGGTTCCCCAACTCGAAGCACTTGGGCTCACGCTCCCAATTCTCCACGGCGCGCCGCACCATAGCGCTATCGTACGCCTTCACGCTCTTGTTCAGCTGCTCCGCGCACCACCGAAGGTCCTTAGACGCCACGTCACCCACTGCTGCACACGTGGCAATGCTTTGAATCGCATTCCCGAAGTAACAATCCCCCAACTTTGGCTCCAAGCGTCGGCGAATATTAACTGCCATTCTAAACGTAGTCACTTTCGACCTCTCCAGATTCCTCGCCCTCGTCACGCAGCACCACATCAGCGCGCACAGCGACTGGAACGACGAAATCTCTGTCGTTTCATCGGTTACGCCTTGCGTAACCGTTTTCAGTTGCGTGTCGCTGCTCAGCTTCGCCACCATCTCAACGGCATCAACATTCTCCGGCCACGTCAGGCGATTGTTCACAGTCGCTTTCAGCTTCTGAATTGTTTCGCGACTGAAGCTGAAGATTCTCTCGCGAAAAGGCTCGTCAACATTAAAGGCAACCTTGATTTCTACAAGAAAAAATTAAAATTAACCACGAAACTATATATATACAATTTTTTTAAAATAATTAACACTAATTTTTAAAAAGTATTTTTCGTCACCCTAATATATTAATATTTTTTGTAGCGATGATTACCTTCCGGCAGCCGGAGCACGACCTTGGAGGTGAGGATGGATTCCCGGCGGAAATCTGGGAGCCTGGAAGGACACGTGGACGTGGCTCCCCTGGAAAATTCAGCGAAGGTGTTGAAGAAGTTCCAGAAGGAGGCGCCGTCGGTGACAGCGTGGCAGACGGCGCAGCCGATGAAGACGCCGCCGGCGAGCTCTGTTACCTGGAAAGCCATGATAGGGGAGAAATGAGCTTCGTGGCTGATTTTATGGTGGAAGGGGAAGAGTTGCTTGAAGACCGGATGGACATCGGGCGGGGACAGGAGGTCGGTGACAGAGATATCGGCGGCGGTGGCGTGAATGAAGTCGACGCCGGCGTCGTTGCATGCGATGTAAACGTAGCCGTCTGCATCGGTTTTGAGGCGTCCAGCGAAGGGAGGGAAGAGAGAGAGGGTGCGAGAAAGCGCGTTGGTGAGATGAGGGATGAGAGCATGAGAAGGAAGGGTTGGGGTGGTGAAGAGACATCCCTTTTGGATGTAGTGAGAGCATAGCATGTTAAGGTCGGAGATAGAGAACTTGAGGTCCTCCATAGTGGAGTTCTGGTGAGGCACAACAGTGCATTTTGAGAGGACAGTGAGTGAACAAGACGAAGAATAGGAAGCCATTTTTGTACATAACACGTACTGCTTGTCCTGCACGCTCGATGCCACTTGCTTCTATGGAAAAGAGGACGCAGGGTTCTTTATATAGGCCACCAAGGTCACTTGGTTCATGCACTCCACAATTTGTTTATATGTTCAGCTTATGCAACTTTCATTAGGAAATGAAACGTACTCTTTTAACTCTTGTTTAAAACACCTGCAGTTAAGAATAATGATGCATGTACACCTTAATTGTGGGGGTGGGTGAATGGATAGAAAGAGAGTGTGATAAACACAAAAAATAAAAGAAATGACAGATATTGATCCACCTATTAAATGATTAGACCATACATATATAATTAGTCATTGTTTTAAGAAATTAATTTAAGAGTTTAAAAATATTTTTGAGTTGAAATAATTAATTTTAGATAGTTTTTATATTATGGTAAAAAAATTATATTAAATTTTATTAACTTATTTATAATATAAAATATTCAAACATAAATCACTTTACTTTAAAATATATTTTAACTAAAACCAATTTTACCCACTTATAACAGAAAACGTATCAAACAGCAATTGTTTAGGAAATAAAACGTACGCTTTTAACTCTTATTTATTCTATGTATAAAAAAAAATCCCAAACAATGCTTTACAAAGAACCATATTCCTCACTATTCGTACAACTATTGGAAATCATTTTCAAGAGTTTCCCGTAGCTATATGCTGTATTTTGTTGATTTTAAACTGTATAATTTATATACGGGCATTAATTAGTTTTCGGGATGAGTGATGTTTTTTACCCCTCATAAAGGAAAACGAGGGACAGGTGCAAGATGGAACATCTTAACATTAAAATCAAGTTAAAACCGTGTATATTTTATTTTTCAGCATAAATACAATTTTTATTCTTAAAATGTCATGAATTTTTATTTAGTTCCTATAATTAAAAAATAACAGAGTTTTAATTGTTCCCTAAAAACTAAATTTACATAGTTTTATTACTCTTAGTAACTAAAAAAGATTATATGAATTAAAACAAAAAAAACTATACTTTTAAAAATTAAAAATATATTTGTTTATTTATCATTTATATATAATAAAATATCTCGGCATGCAAAGGTTACCCCAAATAAATTTGAGAAAATAGGTTAGGCTTTGAAATCACCATTAAACTTATAAATTTTATCTTTTTCTTAAAAAATAAACTAATTAATATATTTAAAGTTTTTAATTATTTAATAACTATAACAATTTTATCAATAACGTGTATTTATATAATTTATTTCTAAAAAATAATCATTTATTTTTTAACTTAGATTCATAAAAAAATATATTTAAAAACATTCCAGATATACATGCATTTAGTTCCAAGTACTTTTCATAGAGCAAACATGAACTAATAGCTCGTTAGGCAGTGCATCTATGTGATTAGATTAAAGTACGGAAATTCAGTGCATAAAACAATTTCAAATAAAAAAAATTAAATGGTAATGGAATTGCCGACCGATTTTATCTTCTCTTTCTGTCTCGAATTAAATACTAATTTATTGACAAATAAGGGATTGAAAAAGAAAACCTATCGCCAGCATTTAATTATCTAAAAATTATAAAAGATAACCCCCCTCCAAATCTGTGTTTTTATACTTATTTTAAAAGAACACTTTTGTTAATTATGATTTTAAGGAAAATAAATAAAGAATAAAAACTGGAAATTTGTCATTAGAAAATGTAATATTTAAAAATATATTAACATAAAAATAACTAAGATATATTTAAAGAGTTCTGATTACTAGTAATTTAAGAACACTGGTTAAGAAATCAACAATAAAATGTTTTTATTGAAATATACTTAAAGGATACATTGAAAATAATATTAAAAGTGTATTAATAATATTTTTTATTCAATTTTAATACATTAATTAATACCCCTAAACAATACAAATAAATATCAGCAAAAATTATGCTTATAGACCTTAATTAAGATTTAACAAAATTACACTTCATACTCTTATCTTTTTTTTTTACTTTATGTAGACTTCTCTTAACTTATATAACAATATGACAGTACATTTTTAACTAATACAAACATTTTCTCATATTTTATATTTTTGTATGAATCAAGAAAAATTAGTTTAATGTCAAAAATGAGAAACAAACAGATATTGTCTATAATTTTGATTTTAAAAGTTAAAAATTATTATCAACCAATAATATATATATATATATATAATAACTTCATGTAAACGAAAAAATATATAATTTATTAACCGATAAACTTTTCTTTGGTGGGATTATTAACATTCAAACAATGGCAAGTATTAAAATTATTTGAATTAATTATATTTTTAGTCTCTTTAAGTAATGTGATAGCATGATATTGATCCTTAAGTTTTCCCTTGTCCTGATTGAGATTATTATAATTTCTCTCTTTTACAATCAGGTCATTTATCTGAATTTCATTCTAAATTTAAGAGAGTACTCTCTTTTTATCTGAATTTTATTCTAAATTAAGAGAATTAAGAGAATTAATTGACATGACAATGAGTAAATACAATACAATAAGTAAAACACAAAAAATTAATATTTGAACTGACCTAAAATTGTACTATAATTATCTTGACTTAATTATTGTATTGACAATGTTTAAATGTAAATTATTATTTTTACTATAAAAATAACAATGAATAACAATAGAAATATGTGTCTCCATTATGAATAAATTAATAACTTAAATATGGGATGAAATTAAGATGATATAAGGGACCTTATTATGAATTGGGAAAAACTTCATACATCCAATTGGTGAAATTGAAATATAAAGAATTAAAATTGTATCATCATAATACAAAAGAAAAAAAATAAAAATATAACTAAGCCAAGTTAATTTTATTGATATAGTTTGTTTTTAATGATAATTACTCCATTAAATAAATATTACATGTCTATACTATTTGCGATGCATGTATTATTTGTATACCAACATAATTGTCTTTTAATGTGGTGTATTATTATTTTAATATAAATTTATAATATTTATATAAATAATTTTAAATTTTATATAAAAAGTATAATAATATATACATTGATAATATAAATAATTTTTATTTATCATAATCAAAATTCATTAATTTTTATAATAATTATCTTAAAAGTCATTTCAATAATAATTTTTAATTGATTAACGGTTTATAATTTTTTTTACCTTGAAAGTATATAAAAATCAAACTCATGTAAAACTATATTAATAGTACTAAATCGTTAATCCATCTATGAGATTTTTAGTCATTAAAAGTTCGTTGAACTATATCAACCTTTCAACCTAAGAAAAAGGAATTTATATATAAAATTATCTGTACTCTTAATTATTACTTGGTTTTAGAAAATAGAGTTTATATCAATTAAGTTTTCATTTCTTTGTTAGGTAAACAACTAATTTTTCCAAATAAAGTCAAGCTTTAAAGTAAAAATTTCTTCCAATTATCATACATATAAATATCAGAATTTAATAAAGTATACCCCGTATTTATGAAATATAAATCCCTTTTCACTTAGAAGAACAATCGTTGATGCCTAATAATTAAGTTACAAAGGTCAGTTAAATAAATTTGGAAAAGAAATTATAAATATAAATGAAGTTTGATTTGTGGTACTTGAGTATAAAGAAGTTGGATGGGATGTATGTAGATAGAAGGGAATAAATTTACACAAACATTTAAAAAATGAAACATCTTTCTCTCTTTCACGATAATACATTGACAAAATTGGCCACGACCAAGTAGTAAGTACCAGTTCTAAAGAAATCACTCTTTCGTTGTCAATCACTTCTTCCTATTAAGCCTTTTTCATGCTCACCACATGGTTTTTCAATATTTTTCAACTTTGTTTATAAAGAGCGTTGTGGATATCCAATTCTGTCCTTGGATTTAAAGGAGAAAAGGAAAAAGGGGCTGAAGAAGGACCAAGCGGATTGCCCCTCCCTTAAAAAAGAAAAAGATAAGGAATGTCAAAAAAGCTAGGTTGGGAAAGTGGGCCCTAATAGGCTCACGCTTCCCAATTTGTCTCAGGCAGGTATTCATGGGATAAGGAGTCGCGCGCTAGGCTCTGGCCTCAAACAAGTCATTTCAGACTTGTCATCTCGCAGAAAAGTAGGAAGTGAAAGGTGCGTTTTGCCACGAAGGTCAAGGGAAAAGTTAGAGAGGTCACCACCGTATTGAATGCGAAGTCGTCGCATTAATTAGAAGAAGCCTCGTAAAGGGCACTGTGGCATTTATAAGACCCTACGAGAAGCCACCGCATTAATGGTGGAAGATATCCTTTAAGGATCGGGGGAGTAGAAGTTGGCCTATAAAAAGGATTGAACTTGAAGGAAAAGGGGTTGAAAATTTTGGAGAAGAGGAGAACTAGCGGAAAGAGTTTTTCCAAAGAGAAGAAGCATTAAGAGGAGGAAGAAAGAGTAAGATTGATCTTCTCCCAAACACAATGATGAAACACTTGGATACCAGATGAACGCTAAGAACTCTTTTTAAGCATGCATACACTGTTTGAGGCGTTTAGTTCTAACTCATATGCAAACACTCCGCCAAAAACTTAAAAGTCCATTCAACCTCAATCAACAAGTCGATTATAGATCGATCGTACCTCAAACCTCATCTAATATCCAGGTCCCCGTCAACCGACTATGAGTTAGCACTCCCTAACCGATTCTAAGTCAAACCCCCGCTGATTCTTAGTCGTTACCTTTTTGTCCTCACCAACACCTAGTCGGCATACACATTAACTAACTCCCAATCGACACCTTACCTCAGCTGACACTTAGTCGACACTTCCTTATGGTCGATTCGAAATCGGCTTTTTTCACATAACCCTTTAAGCTTCAGTTAGAATTACGTAAACTTTGACTTCTTTATTGTATTGGGAGATATGTAGGAGCAAGAGACAACTTTTGTCAAGTTCATAAAACTGAAAAACACTATTTGTCCTTCCCTTTGTAAATACCCACTCTCCCCTGCATTAGAAAGGTGAAAATTTTGGTACATAAGTCATTTTCTATTTATTGCATCTAATTAGGATAACTGTCTTAAGACAGACATGATGGGATACTAATGTTTTTCCTACACGTAATCGACTCCCATCTAAGTTCTGGTTCCCAAGATTAACCTTATCCAATCATAAGTTTTCTAGTATTTTTCTTGAAAATGCCAAAAACAACTCTAGTTTTCATGTTTCTTTTCCTGAAAGAAATGCGGACTTCAAACTTTTATCCCTCATCGACAATGTTGCGACCTTAGATTGCCACAAGTGTTTATCAACATCTTTACGTTTGAACAAGTTGTTTTTAAGCACATGACTTAAGGGCAGAATAAATCATTTTCGTTTTGTGAATAAACATCAACATAAAATTTTTATCAAGGAAAGCCAGACAAAAGAATAAAAAGTGGTTGAACTTTGAGATAAATCATAAAAGGAGCCGCCACTAATATGACTAACGATTAGATCATTCATGCTATGTCGTACGTGCTTCTTGACTCTATTTTTGGAGTAAGCTAACAACTTAATTAGTTAAACGTCAACAAATTCGATCCTCAAGAACTTTCTCGTGCAGGTTATTACCAGAGAGGTTTTCCTCTAAGTTGATCTTTTTAGAAGTTTTAAATGATGTATAAGATATTTATTATTATTTTGTAAAAGAAATATAGAAGAATTGCAATTATCTATTTTTTTTCCTCGCTCTTTATCCCAATAGATTAGCATCATCTATACTATTAAGAAAAATGCAACTTTCCATAAAAGAGTCTATGACTTATTGAGGATTAAGTTCGTTGAGAGAAAACAAAACAAGAAAAGGTAATATACCAACAAATAACAACTTAATTATTTTTTCCCCTCCCCTCTTCCAATTCTTTCAACCTCTTACATATATGTCATAACAAACTTACAAGCATATAGTGAGCGAGAGTAACTAGGGCACATATATAACAAATTGTTGTAGATCATAACTTGTTAGTACGTATGTCTCATAATCCTTCATTCACTTAGGCTTGTTGATTCTGTTACGCCTTGCTCATAGTTGGGGTAGGGGTTCCTCATACGAACCAGCTAGGACTCTCCTTTGTGACAAGTTCATCAAAAAGTGTGGGCTTGCATGCATGGGTCATGACATCCCTCCGTTCATCTAGAAAAACCTTGTTCTCAATGTGTAACTCCGAATTATTTGTCACTAGTTCAGCCAAGATGGCGATCTTTCTTATCAACATATATTAGATACAGATACCCAAATCCATATTCAAATATGATATTTATCACATTTCTTTCATACACAACAAAGGAGTTGAAGATCACTAAAAAAAAAAAAGAAGAGAAAAAAAAACTACACCTTTACGGTTAACTACCTTAGATGGTAATAATTTTGATAGTGGTCACTTATTTTCCTTAGCTGGATTTTATAGGCAGCGGTGGAAGTAACTCTTGCAGTGGTTGGCTGAAGGCGTGGTGGCTCAATGGCGATAGATAGCGAAAAAGGGAAGAAACATCACCGTCGCCAAAGATAGTTAGCTCACAGTTATTGAATGTAAATTTTTTTAACGGTCCCAAAAAATTACTGTTAACTTTTTTAATGATAATTTTGAAATTATCGTTCTGCTGACACTAGATTGTCCATTCGTGTCTATCTTTTGACATTAATAACAGCTTTTGACCATTCTTTTCAATTTTGTCGTAATGTAATGTGTACCAAGAACCTCATGATCAAAACCTTTTTAAAATAATCAATAAAAATTAAATAATCAATTATCTTAAAAATTATATATGATGTATGATTTAAAATACATTAAAATAAATTATAGTATAAAATATTATATTATGATAGTTTATTTTACATGTAAGATTTATTTACTAAGTTTATTAATAAAGAGATTAAAAATTAAAAATTAAAAATTTAAAATAGTTATTTCATAATAATTATTATAATTATATCTTTAAACATTAATCGTTAATGTTACTCACATTTTAAATGAATCATATTGTATTATTAATTCAAATTAAGATACTGATAAGAAGGAATGTAATTTTACGTGACATTGATTCATTGAAAAACATGCAATGGTTTCCAGTAGAAGAATGACACGTGGCCATCTTTTTGAGAATAACTGTTGTAAAAACTGCACCGGGACACCTTCGTCCTACCCGTTCCTTTTTTATTATCATCTTATAATTTGTGTGAAGTATTCATAGGGATTAATTTTAGTGAAAATTTTCTTCTCAACTACTTTTATTATATTCTGCATATATATTATGTCAGTAAACAACAATAATAATTATAATTATATGAATACATGTGTGATGATGAGATTGCCAACCACCTTTATTCTGAGATTTTTATATGTTTTGTTTTCTCAAATTCAATAACAGAGGTATAGAGTATCCTTTTCCGGGCCCTCTGATCTTTAATCTGACTTGATTGATAGTTGATATAATGCAAGGACCGATACGATTTGTCTCCTTACTGCGTATCTCCTTTTGAGAAATAATAAATAAATGTAATATGAATATTTTTACTTGAAAAGCGTGGAAATTATATAATAACGTTAGAAATGGTTTATATTAAAAATTAATTAATTATAATATACTTTATTAAAAATTGTATAATTATTTTTTAATTTTAATCATTTAAATAAAAATTATTTATTTATGTTTATATATACTCCAATTTTACGATATATATATCATTCCAAGTGTACTATGCCTAATTTCCCGTGTTACACAAACTAGAAAAATTCCTAAACAGCAACATGATAAGGAGAATAACACCGCTGTCTAAAAATACTGTAATAACTAATGCGAAATAATTATGTATTTTTAACGTAATTTTAAGTGTTCGTAGCTGTACTATATTATCATCTAAAAATGCAATCGACGATATCTGAAAATACATTACTACTATATTAAAAAGTTTAACTTTCATATAATTAGTTAAAAAGAATTTATGTAATATTATATAATTAAATCATAATATATGCAATTAAAATTGATAAATAATATAATAAACATATGGAGTTTCAGAAAACCTCACATGACATTTCGTTATTAATCATGTCACAAGACAAGCATACGACTAAAAAAAGTTTAAAATACTGATCAACTAGTGACTGAATTACTAAAAGTAAAACGAATTGAATAAAAGAAAAGAGGAAAGAAAACAGACATAATAACTCCATTAACATATAAAAACCTAAACATTGCTAATTATGTAGTCGTATTCTACAATAGTACAATTGGATATATATATATATATATATATTATTGTTGGGTAGGCAGCCAGTAGGTACTAATTACTAGATCAGTCTACCTAGTAATCAATAGGAAAAAAATATTTAGACTTGTCGGCCAAATGCTATACAATGTTTGGAGAGAAAAAAAATATGATAAATAATATAATGTACTAAAAAATAAAAATATATATATTAATGAGATGTATAGCATTTGGATTTGCCTTCTAGTAAGAAATTAATTTTAAATGAAAACATTTAACCATAAATTAATATTAAAAATATTTATATAAAAAGAGGAAAAACAAATAGCAGGAGAATCCATGCACGTACGTTGTGTGTGTGGATTGGGTCATCCGCAGAGAATCTCAACTGTGTTAATAGATCCTGAATTGTGTGTGTCACATACATTTCCTGAATGAAAACAAAATAACAATACATATTTAATCTATTTTAGGTAGATTTGAGTGGTAGGTAAAAAAATAAAAAATAAAAGAAAAGAAAATAATAATTGTGATAAATATATTAAGAAAAAGATAAATATAAATGTATATATAATAATCCAATAAAAAATATCATTCTATTACATGGGTCTTATTTCATGTTTCAGCATTATTTTTCGTAATTGAATGGAATAAATAAATATTCTGACTTACATTTAAGAACATGTAATTCAAAATATGTGGGTTGAAGTGTTGAATCAACCTATCCAGACGACCACAGCCGCCATTTTTTTATTTGCCGGTTTGTGCCAGCTTATCTATTTGATATAATACTTTATGCTTGTTCAGTTTAGTAATCTTAATTCTTAAGTATAAACAAATAAACTAAAAAAATTGGACTTAAAAAAATAACAAAACACATATTTATTATTAAGATTATCAAAGATAAATTTTGATTTTTCAATTTTTATATTTTTTAATTAAAATGTATGCTATTCTGTTTGATCTGTGTGTATTTTTTTTATTAGCTGATTTTTTACGAAAATAATATTGTTTAAACAAGATAGAATTATTATCGAGGACAATTTTTTAATGATATTTTGTATTTATTTTATAGATAAAAAAGAAATTCTCTGGTGTGTGAAGATATATTAAATGCAAATAATTAATCAAAGAAATTGAAAGTTATATAATGAAGGTATTCCACGCGAATCACACAAAATGCGTCATCATTTTAACGTTTTATGTTTTTTTCTTTCTGTTATATTTTTTTATTGCAATTTGCTGTGGTAACATGTACCTTTAATGAAACGTCTCTCGGCACTACGAACAGCTTTGTGTCTAAGTTCTAAGGATTCTATTAGAACAATTATTACTGAATAAGTTCAGGATACTTTGAATGTTATATATATATATATATAAAGTGACGTATCCACAAAGAAGAGAGCGGGAACAAATGCTATCACTATTTTTTTTTAATATATATAATTTAAAATTAATTTTTGATTTAAAAAATAATTCATAATAATAAATATTATTTCATAAATTTATTTCTAATTTCATTTTTTAATCTCTCAGTTAAATATTTTAATATTATCTGTATATTTCATACATTATCTTTTTAATTAATAAAACAAATTATTTCAACTATTTTAAAATATTTTTCTTTTATCTATATATGTTTAAAAATTTTAAATCTCTATCGCCGTTACTATCTTTTATTTTCAATCCAACATTGAATTTCAATAATTCTTTAAAAAAATATTACCAACGATTAAAAGTAAATTATTATAAAATTATATATTAAAAATTATTTATTTATTATTTAAATTTAAATTTATAAAAATAAATATTTATTATATATAATGCATAAACTAAATTATTAATTTATACATATAAATATTGCCCCACGAATAAAATTTTTTGCATCCGTCGTCACTGTATATGGTTAATTGTAATATGGACTATAGGCTGCTGTGTGTCTACTCTCTTGGGACTATGTACTTTGAATGATAGGGTTATTTTCCGAGAACACTTCCTTATTATAAAGATCGAAAGAAAAATACATGATTTTTTTAAGTAAACACGTAACTATTAATTAATTTGTAATCTTAATTAATTATGCATATATTACATGGTCCATATTTATAATTATACTTTTTACAATAATCAAGTATTCCACTTTTGTTATCTGTTCAAAGCTTTATTCTTACGGAGATAAATTTTCGTATAAATTTAGTATTTGAGTACGTAAGTTGTGTATAATAAACTAATAAAACAATGCAGACAGACAATATATAAATCGTTAATTAATAACGTATTAATATTATATTAGCTTAACAAAGTCAGCATTACACACTGTGCGTGTGTATATATATATATATATATATATAAAAGCTTACTTTTGACTAAACGTAAAATATAAAATAGATTATTTTTAAAATATATTTTTAAATAAAATAAATGATAAATTTAAATAAAGTGAAAACACACATCTAATGGGATATAAGCAAAATTATGCTATCTAACCGCCATGAAAAAATAAGTTATTATCCTTCTTATTGCGAACAAATTAAGAAACAATATAATTAATAATCTTCATTCCCTCTAATATAATAAATTAAAGCCTTTATTCTTAAAAATGAAATTATTTCATATTATAAATTCATTTTCTATAATGCATTGCTTAGTTTTAAGGAGAAGGGATAACTTAGTAGTTACTATTATATACTTAAGTTCCGTGTGAATAAATAGCTTAAATAATATATTATTGAATAATGTCATACAATTTATTTCTTTCCATAAGATAATGAAATATAATAACAATAATAAGAATAGAATTTCAACTTAAAACATTTTGTGTTGAATCAATATATATTTGTATGATAAAAGAAATATTAAAAAAAGTAATGACTATTTTTTTTAGTGTGTATTGAAGTTCATAAAGCACTAAATTAATCTACAGACATAAGTAAATAATGTTTATATTTTTAGAAAGAGTCCAAACATATAATTTATTAAAAAAATCATGAAGATTATAAAAGAAAACATCCATACCAAAGCGTTTACAAATAAAATTATCTTATAATTTATTTTTTTAAAATAGAATTTGCGCTTAAATATATTTTTTTAATTTTATTTATCTCCAGTTTAATTTAATGTATACTATTTATGTTTTCTTTAAGTTATGAAAAACAAGTCAATCTTTATAATGTTTGTAGATATCTAAATTTGTCCCATTGAAAAAATAATGTTAATAAAAAGATACTAAAAAAAAAAAAAAAAGAAAAAGAAGGAGGAGTGCTAGAGAAGCCCCCCCGCTAACCCTAGCAACCACCCATCTATGTCTCACTTGCACACTCCACCACCAATCTTGAGCTTGTTCTATCCTGCGCTCCCACTATTATGCAAGTCCACCTAGGGACATAAGATGCCCCGTCAACCACCCTTAACATCATTATGACAGAGGTCACAGTAAATGGAAACCACGAGAGTGACCTTAAGGCCTATAAAAGGAAAGAAAACGAAAGAGAAAGGGATTAGAAAAAAGAAGAGGAGAAGATTCTGAGAAATAGAAGGAGAAATATTGAGAGATTCCTTAGAGAACCTTCGTCGAAAAGGAGAAAGAAAGAAGTTTAGTGTAGGATTCCTAGACAGCCCAAAAGGGAGAAGAAATATTGTCCAAAGGAGAGGAATCCTCATAGCAACAATAGAGCAACCAAACAGGTAAACTCTTATCTTAACTTGAGTTGTATAACTTAGTTTTCAGATAATCTTAATCAACTTAGTCAGTCTTCCTTTAGTTGTACACCAACACCTAATCAGAAATAAGTTCTGTCAAGGTCTAAGCTGACTTCAAATCGGCATATATTTCCACCTAGCTAGCCGACTCCTAGTCGGCCTTGCCTCCTTTCTTGTATCTACCGACACCTAGTTGGCCTCAGCTACCTTCAGAATAGGTAAGTCAACCCCTTTTAAGTATCACTCAACCAGAATTACGTAAACTTTGAATTCTCCATTACATAAGGAAATACTTAAGAGCAAAAGACAACTCTTGTCAAGTTCAAAAAATATATCTTTTCTCTCCCAATAATAAATTCCATTTTTGTTTGCGTTTAAAAGGTAAAAATAATAATTTAGAAATTATAATAATTTCACGCATTTAATTAAAGTAACTGTCTTAGAACGAACATAGTAAGGTGCTAACACTTTCCCTACGTAAATGGACTCCCGAGCCTGAAATCTGTTTCCGTAGACCAGCCTTATCCAATATCAGGTTTTCTGACATTTTTCTTAAAGACGTCAATGATTCCCGACTTCGTATTCTTTTCCTCAAAATAAGCTCGGACTTCAAAATTAAATTTTCATCGACCTCATCGTGATCACGATTGCGACAATGTTGTGCACCAATTAGAAGCTCACAAAAAAAGTCAACAAATTGAAAGAACTTTCTCTATTTATACTTTATTTGATAATATTTGAGGAAATGGAAGTACTTGTTGTAAGTTATTAAGACTTAATAGAAAAAAAAAATTAGTGAAAAAGACTGAATATAATTATAAGTTATATTTATGTATTAATTTTTCTATAATTATCTTTGTTATCATATTAACATGTTTTTTAAACTCTTGGCTTCTAAACTTTGTTTTAAACTTAAATATTCCTACGAAAAGGTTTCAAAAATATCTAAAATAACACATACAATTCAACCTCCATTTCTTAATGTATCTTGTTTATTTCATACTAAAACATTTCACCACTAATAATTAAATATTTAAAAATACTATTCATAATTTAAGATTTTTCTAATAATTAGTGTAGCTTACATTTTTAATAGGCCCGTAAATACAGTTATTTCCTTAGAAAATTAGTGGATGTCTTGTTAATAGGTTTGATAATAAATTAAAAATATAAAATAAAACTAATAATTAATATATTTAAAAATAGTATGTGATTTTTATAATTAATATACCTCTAACACATTCCTTTTAAAAATCTAAGATTATACAGTAAAATAGTTGAAGGAAAAAACATATCTACGTCTATGTATCACATTACAATTTTTTTTTATTTTGCTACTAATTTTAGCTACCATTTAAATTAGTAGTTAAATCCTAACTAATTAACTAGAATATTATTTTTTCTAGTTAAATTTAAGTTATATTCATTCACACTTCTTATTACTACAAATTAACTAGAAAATAACTATAAATTTTAAAATTTTACTACAAATTAACTAAAATTATTTTCTTAGTTAATTTTCTACTTATTTCATGCTACCACAAATATTATAATAATTTTGTAGTTAATTATTTTTACTAGAAATTAGCTACAAAATAACTATTGATTTTAAAATTAGCTATAAAATTATGTTGTAGCAAATTTTAATTTTTCTAATAGTGTGAAACCAATAGAATTTATTCTCTTGAAAAATAAATTAATCTCTTACTTTAATGTTCCTGAAGATAATTATTAACTTTTAATTTATTAAACTTCAAATTCAATTATATAAAATTTTTTATGAATATTTTTTTAGTTAGTATGTTTTAGATTATATCATACTTTATTTATAGTTTTTTTTTTGTTTAGTATAACTTTTAATTTCTACGTTTTATATTTATCTAAATTCAAAAATGATATCGGCACAGTAGAAAAACATGTATTGGTTAATTTTCTTTTATACCTTTTTTTTTAAGTGGTCGACATTATTATATTATTAATTTGTATACGTTAAATTTTCATCTTTATTTGATTTTTGGGAAAGAGGCTCTTCTTTTAATATATCATGTATATTTCCACATTATGTGTTTTTTTTTTAAGAAAGAAGACTCATGTAAGTTACATTTACTCTTACACCGTAATAAATTTAATAAAACGTTATTCTCATTATTATGTAGCTATTAAATTACAATTATAAGAAAATAAATTATGGAGGATAAATTTGTTAATTCTTACTGTAATTATTTTAAAAATCATATCAACAATAATAATTTATAGTGATTAGACTATATCTGATTAGTATGGGACTTTTAAATTTTATAATTATATTATAATTTAAATTATTTCTATCAAATTTTATAAATTTAAACAAATCAAGAAAATAATTAATTAGTTCTTATTTTCATATATTTCAAAACGTAAATAGTATATTATTTCTACATGAATGAATGAGATAAAAATAATTTTATATTTATAAAAGAAATTGTAGGATATATTTGATAAAAATAATTGAAAAGGTAATTAAAAGATAAAAATTTAGTTTATTCAAATATGAAATAATTTCTATAAATTAATTATACATAAATTAATTTTGACTTAACAATATTTTTCTTTTATAAGTGTTTATGATAAGTTTAATTAAACACACCCTAAGTTAAGTAGTTTATTAGATTATAAATGTTTAGTAAAATTACGTAATGGTTGATCAATATGAAATGATAAAAATTAAACACGTGTGTTATGTATTTTTTATGTAAATTTTATTTTTATTTTATTAATAAAAATATATTTTGTGAGTTTATAATTTTAATTTTATAATTAATTTTAAATTCTTGTAATTTTTATTTATAGATCAATTATTTTATTATATTTTTAGTTTTAGTTATTATATTTTTTATGTATCTATTATTAATTTTATATTATATCTTAAAATATTTTTAATAAAATTTTAAATAAAATAAAAATAACATATATTAAATATTAATCAGTGTAAATATTAAAATAAATTAAAATATTATATTAAAAATAATATAATAAATAAAATAAATAAGGGTAACCGTTAAAACAATCAATGTAATATAAAAATATATATTAGATGGATTATATTTGACACCACACATGATCATCTTTGACTCTGTGCCACTGTCGTCACGCCTACTGGAGAGGTCGAAGTCTGCAGTGATTCCAATGGCTTTGTCGTAGCGGTCTTACAACCAAGTGCGATTCCCCGTCTCCATCGGCAAACATTGAAGAAGAGAGAAGAACAAATAGAAAAATAAAGGAATAAATCAAGAGAAAAGGAGAGAAATATCAACAATTGATTTAAAAATACACATCGTAAGTACAAAGTTATTTAAGTGATTTAACTTAAAAACTTTCTTTAAAACTAAAAATATATTTGTGTCTTATATTGATTAATTAGTTTAGAACGAGAGGGGGAGGCTAGGGTGTGTAGTATATTTTTAAAATCTACTTCAGTTTCTTTTTTATATATTTTTAATTACTCTTCCTTCTTTTCTTTTATAATTAAATAAATAAAAAAATAAATCAAATATTATCTCCCTCGTATTTATTCTATCTCATATTATCTTGTTTTCTCTTCTCACTCTTTCTTAGATTTTTTTTTCTTCAAATCATCTCTTCTAAATAAAAATAAATAAATAAACTTAACATAGTTATTGTTTTATTTTAAAATTTATATTAAATTTAAAATTTGAATAAATTTTAAAAAATATGTAGCAAACATATCATATTATTGATTCAACTACAATATAATATATAGGTGAAATTAATGAATCTTCAAATAATTTCATCACTCCTTTGATAACCAAACTAATTTTCTACAATAAACATATCATATTATTGATTCAATTACAATCAAATTTATCATGTTAAAATTAATAAATTTTTAAATAATATTATTATTGTTTTAATAATTAAACTAACTTTTTACTATATTGGTTGAGAGGTTGATATGATTATTTTGTTAATTAAGTTTTGTTATATCTCCTTGAGAGGTTGGTCTGATTGACTCATTGAGTCAAGGTCAAGTTAGCTTGTAAATTATTGGATTAATTTCATAAAAAAAATTAAAAATAAAAAAATCTAGTTGACAGTAAGTTAATAGCTTAATAAGCAAGTAACTCAACAAGTAACATAGTAAGTACTAAATAATTCGATAATACTCACAAAATACTATATAATATTACTCATTTACTATTCATAATAATATTCATTGAACAATAATTGCTCGTTGTAAACAATGTAGTAAGTAAATAAACAATCTAGTAATAGTAAGTAACCTAGTACCCTCATAGTATGCTACACAATACTAATCAACATTGTTTGCTTCTGCTCATTATATTATTCATTAAAGGATAATTGCTTGTTATTTTAGTACGTAAGAAAATTATTTTTTAAATGAAAATAATATAAATATAAGTTAATGTGATACTTTTTCCTAAACATAGTTCATATTATAAATTATATTTTAACTTTAATATTTATTTTATCATTTATATTTTAATTTCAATTCATATAATTCACTTTAATATTTGTATACTAACAAATGTACAAAAAATTATTATTCAAATAATAATTAAAATTTTAAATTTTATTTCTGTGAGTTAATTTAAAAAATAATGATTTTATTTTTTATTTTTTATTTAATATTTAAAATTTTATTTATTTTCAATCAAGATTAGTTTAACCTAGAATAAAGCTAGAGTGAACCTGAAAAATAGCAGTAAAAAAATATAAGTCAAATTAAACCAATTTAATTTTTACATTTTATTGAATGCATAGGCGCATAGCCTCTTTTATGAGATGTTTGAAAACATGTGTGATTTCACTCTCTATTTTTTTAGCGTTTGGTTGGTTGCATGCTCTCATAGCTACTGATCTCAGTAGTCTGCAGTCTGAATTGATTGACAGAAAGTGCATTGGGAGATACAATTTGTCTCCTCTTTGCGCATCTCTTTAAGCCACTCCAACTATTTCAATATATACCAATCAATGCCCATGCGACACCTTTTTGTGATGCAAAAATACAATATACATTTTAATAATAATATAATTAACAAGTAAGTATCATCCACAAATAATAGATATTTTATAAATATTAAAACGTAAATATTTATAAATATATATAATAATAAAAATATTTTAAGAAAAATAATTTACTAATAGTTGAAAATATTAAATAAAATAAAAGTATATATATTCAAATAATATTTAAATTAATGAAATATTATTTTGAACAATTTATAAATATCTTATTACACTTGATGTAGATTGAAAAAAAAGTAGGTATTGATTAAAAATAATTATCAAATTATACCAAAAAATTATCAAATTATTATTATATATATTAAAATATTTATCTTGAATAAAAATGTTTTTTATAGCTGTTGTTTGATTAGAATGTTTAAAAAAAACTTAAACATGCAAATTGTTTACAATTGGTATCACTTCATCGAGACACGTGCTTTTTTTCTAATCTCATATATTAACTATTTAACTTAATTTTAAAATTTTTATTTATTTTAAATATATTTTTAATTTTTAATTTATTTATTTTAACAACTAGATAAAAATTTCTCAATTATTTCAAACTATTAATTTTTAACTTTTATTTTTGTATTTAATATTCTTTGTCAGCTTTTTATTTATCTTTTACTTTTATTTTTGAATTGAATTTTAATATTTAAAATAAATAATTAAATAGTTAAAAATAACTTTATAACACAATAGCAATTATTTATTATAAATATATAATATAATATAATATATATTAAAAGTATTTATTATTATAAATTTTAGTTACATAAATATATACTAAAATACTAGTGTATCATAAAATAAGGAAAACAATCAATGATGTTGTAATAGTTAGTTTTGTTATTAAAACTTGTGAGTAAGTGTGGAAAGCATTATTTATTTATTTATTTGATTATCATCATCATCATATATAGGATTAGAGAAATGTGTAACTAAGATTTTAGATTCTAATTTTATTGTGGATTTCTTTATTACAAAAGAAAAAAGGCTCATATAAGTGTTAATTGGAGGCATATGTTTAACAATGAAGGAGTTTCATAGTTGTTCAGTGATGGAGTGGTCACCTACGTAAGTACGAATTGGATTTAATGATGGAGTGTAAAAACTTACAGGATAGAATGTACTAAAGGGAGCCTTTGTGTTATATTATATACTCATTGTTTTTGTTATTCTCATTGGATAAAGATGCCAGACAAACGTTTTGAAGAAAGATAGGGAGAAAATATAAAGATGAAAAAAATATTAAAAAACTATGTTAAAAGATACATTGGATGATGTTTAAAGAGCAATAAAATGTGCATATTTTACTTTAAATACTAAATTAATATCTATCATTTTTTTTCCTCTATCATGTCATATCATCTATCACCTATACTACTATAGGAGTCATCTAACATTTAGGCATCCACTCTCCATTTTCCATGTTTAAAACATGAAAAATGCTAACTATTAGAAGAATTTTATACAAGAAACCGCACGATAGAACCAGACATGACCTGTTATTTATGAAAAAAATGTGAAATATTTTCTGCTGAATTAATTATTTTGGCGTCGTGCGTGTGAGCATAGACGTAAGAATCTTGGAAGCATGGATGGTGTATGAAGTCCGTCATGAGTATAACAATATTGTGGTGGGCATGGGAAGAATGAATTGTTGAGGACCATTAATTGGAGTATAGAATGTAAAAGAGAAGTGAGCATTACTATTCTCTGTCTCAACATCAAGTCACCTGAAAGTGCAACCTCCACCACCAATATTGCCGTGCTATAAAGATGAAGATCATATCTACCCTAAAAGCAAACGCATCAGAACACGATCGGATCGGAGATAGATTTTATCATGTACCTAATATAACCTTACAACCCCATCCAATTCCACCTTCATCTTCACTTTGACTGCTAATGGAGAAACCCTGGGTTTTACTCTTCTCGTCTCGCAAAAACCCAGCTGGGGACGGAGAATATTTGTAAAAGTCATATACCAACAAATAAAAATTAACCTTCACTTCGTTAGATTTTGTTGCATTTGAAAAAATTAGCCAAAATTCATTCTATTTTTTTTATTTTAGTTTACTTATATATCTTTTAATTAGATAAATAATATATTATGCTAATAATTATATTTTCATTCAAATAATATATAAAAATAATAAATACTAAAGAACTTTAAAAATATTTAAGAATTAAATATTATTTTAATTAAATGTATAATTTTATCTTTATTATTCAATTATTAATATTACTTTAATTATTAACTACTAAAATAATTCATTTATATTTTAATAGTTATAAAAAAATAAAATATGAAAATAATTATATAACTAATAATTTATAGAATATATAAAATTATGTATACTTATATAATTAAAAATTATATATATACCATGAGTTCGAAAATAGGAATAAGACGCATAGTTACATTCCTGTATCGACATAAAAAATAAATAAATTCATCTTTAATCAAAAGAAATTTGTTTTATCAAAATCAAGATTGTACAAATACCCACAAATTCAAGTTTAATGGTCGCGGTGCATCACGCATGCACACTTTAATTTGTACATGTAAAAAGTAAAATATTATTTTAATTCAAGCATATATCGTCATATATGTCTACCCCATTCGAAGTACGGAATTATTCCTAAACAACATATGTAAGCATTCTGCACACAATTTTATGTCCATTTAGTATTAAAATTTAATTACAATGTACTTATTACAATATAATTTATTATTATATATAATAATTTTATTTATTAACTTTTATAATACACATACAAGAAAAGTACAAGCTGTTTCCATTTTAGCCTTCACGACAAAAATTGTTTTTTCGATTACTTGCTGGCCAGTGAGAGTGTAATTTTTCTCTTTTTCTTATTTAATTAGTAAGTATTATGTTATATAAATATTTTTAAATTAAATTTTTTTAATTTATAACAAAAGTTATTAATTCATGTCAATTTTCAAAAATATAGATTAAAATATTAGTTTTATATAAATATATATATATATTTAATGTAAAATAATTTAAATTTTAAATTTTAAAAAGTTGAATATGTCTTTCTTTTTTTAAAATAGAAATTTCTCTAATAAATTAAATCATTAAGTAGTATACTCCAACAGAAAATATAGGTGTAGATTTTAAAAGTAATTGAATTGAGAGCATATCATCTTATTAAGATTTGAGTAAAAAGAGAAACTTTCGTGTAAAAAGATAAATTTGAAAGCAAATGGTTTCAAAGTATAAACAATTATAATTTAGAGAGAAATAAGAAATTTTAACAAAAAATATTCAATATATTAAATTCGAGATTTTATAAAAAAAAGTTAAAATATTTTTTATGCAATCATATATCTAAAAAAACAATAAAATATCTTACAATAATTAGACTTTTCTAATTAAAGTAGACTTTTCTTGTTGAAATCAGGGTGGCCGGGGTGATAAAAGGTCATCTGTGGGTACACTTTTGTTTTTTTAAGTCACTTCTACGTACTCTTTATTTGTCCCTAAATATTGAGATGGGTAATGATATATTTTTCTAAACTCCAGACTTATTCTCATAAATTCTCCAGATGCTTCAAGTTAAACTCATCTAGACATCTTAAGAAAAAAAAAAAAACAAAAATGCTATATACTACTTTAAGGATGGTATGGTGCTAGCATTATTCTCTTTTTGACATTCTCAATTCGCTTTTGCCATTATATACTATAATGCAGTACCTATTCACATATAGATTGAAATATGTAAATTGAGTAGAAGATTTGACATCATACATGCTGAAGTACATTTAATTGCAAAGAGCAAGAAATATCGTATATGTTCATTTTACAAAATTCTCATCAACCTATATGAATAAGTTTAGTCTATATTGAAAACCATTCCCTATCCCTAATGTGCCACGTAAGATCGTATACTTCATTAATCTCAGTTAATGATGGGGCATCTTATATAAGTATTATTTTTAAATAAAAATGATAATAAGATATATATACTTCTTTGTTTTAAAAGAATTGTCATTTGGTCACCAGAAAAAGAAAAAAAAAAGAATGGTCATTTTAAATTTTTTTAGTTTTTTTTATTATTTGTCTTATTAAAAAACATTAATTAACTTTTAAATTTTATTTTTAATATGTTGAGCGAAAGAGAATTAATAGAATAAGATGTTAATATAAAAAATTATTTAATGACTTTTTTAATTCTCGTATAAACTTTAAATGACAAATATATTAAAACTGAAGACATATATAGTAGATATGAAAGGGAGCGATCGACTTCATGGTTAACTAAGTAATTTCAAATTTTAAATAAAACGAGCACAACAATCATACTTAAATAGGATGATTCAAAATTTTAGACAAAACTTAAGTAAACCATTTTAGATATTTTTAATGATTTTTTATTATAAAATTAGAATTTTGTCTCGATACTAATGCTTATATATTTAATGTCAACTTTTTTAATAATGAAATTTAATTTTAGTTTTTTTTATAAAAAAAAAATACAAGTTTTAACGAATACACTTCGAACGTTTTTTAATTTTTTTTTGTTAGAATACTCTTCCAAGTGCCAGGCTTGAATAAAACATTCAATCATATGATAGAAGCTCAACCAGAAATGTCTATTCACGTCTTTGGATGGACAGTGTCTTTCCCATCCAAATATTCCATACATTGAACGAAACACTCGTTAAAATATGCTAAGATTTCAAATTACGAAGAGGTGAGGTACGTAGCGAAAGGGGAAAGATGCTATTACCTAGACCAAGTTCTTTCCATTTTAAGAGAAGGTACATTTTAAACAATCATTTGTGTTTTGCTACGATTTTACCAAGACAATGCTGGCAAACAAAATTTTCAGACATTTTCTAATATTGAGTGAAATCTAAATAGAATATATTAAATAATACTAATCTTTTGGTCCATAACAAATTTGAGCTCCTAAGGAAACATAAAGACAAAGTAGATAGGGACCCCTGTAATGTTAGGAATTAGTCAAATAAAATCCCCTTTTTGTTGGGATTCTTTTACATTAGTTTCTTGATAGTTAGAGGTCTAACAGTAACTCATTATTTATCGTATTTTCTGTTTTTGCTTTGCGGTGTATGAGCTATTTAATAGCCTGATGCTTTCCATTCAATATCGAACATTTTTTCTTTCAAAATCTCTCTCTCACAGTCACTTTACAGTTAAATTTATCATTTGGTATCAGAGCCTCACAAGGGCTCTGTAAAGCAGCGATCTTCCGGATTTAAGCACCAAGCAATGGCTACAGAGGTTGCTTTTGTTCAACCAAAGCAGTGCCAAGGTTTGATGGTCACTACTGATCATTGGGCGATGCTTATGGAGAATTTTCTACGATCAAAGGAGTATTGGATTGTGGTAGAAAATGGAGTTTCTGCAGAAGAAGCCGACGGTGTCACTCTCTCCGGAGGCACAAAAGAAAACTTATGAAGAGCAGAAATTGAAGGATCTTAAAGCTAAGAACTATCTTTTCGGGCTTTAGATCGTTCAATTCTGAAAAACTATAATCAACAAAGATACATCAAAGAGTATTTGGGACTCCATGAAGCGTAAATATGAAGGAACAACCCGAGTAAAGCGTGCTCATCTCCAAGCTTTGCGAAAGGAGTTTGAAACTGCTCACATGAAGGAAGGAGAATCGGTGAATGAGTACCTTGCTCGTGTTCTTGTCATTAGTAACAAGATGAAAGCCAATGGTGACGATTTGAAAGAAGTTCTTTGTGGTAGAAAAGATTTTAAGGTCCATGACACCAAAGTTCAATTATGTGGTGTGTTCCATTGAAGAATCCAAGGATACAAGTATACTATCGATTGATGAGCTGCAAAGCAGTTTGCTTGTGCATGAACAACGCATGAGTAATACTGTCCATGAAGAATATGCTCTAAAGGTGACTCGGAGCAATCAATATGCTGGTCCTGCTGGACGAGGAAGAATGCGTTGGAATTTTGGAGGTAGAGGTCGTGGAAGAGGCAGGCAAAATATTGATAAAGCAACGGTGGAATGCTATAATTGTCACAAGCTCGGACACTTTCAGTGGGAATGTAAACAAGGGCTGACCCATTTTGCAGAAAATCAGTCAGAGAGTGCCGAAGAACACATATTGTTAATGGCTTATGTTGAAGCAAAGGAGCAACAAATGACAGATGTCTGGTTTCTTGACTTTGGGTGCAGTAATCACATGTGCGGCAACAAGGAATATTTTTCTGAGCTTGATGAGAACTTCTCAGATTCAGTGAAGCTGGGAAATAATTCGCATATGGTGGTCAATGGGAAAGGCAACATCAGACTTGATGTAAATGGAGTTATTAGCATTATCTCGGGAGTTTTTTATGTTTCGGAATTGAAGAACAATTTGCTGAGTCTGGGACAATTGCAAGAGAAGGGGTTGAGCATTTTATTTCAACAGGGAAAATGCAAAATATATTATCCAGACAAAGATTTGATTATGCAATCTAATATGTCATCGAATCGGATGTTTATCTTGCATGCCATCTCCTTGCCTGTAGCACCTACTTGTTTTAATACAGTTATGGAAGATGTAGCGCAGCTATGGCATTGCAGATTTGGTCATTTAAGTTTTAAAGGCTTACAAACTCTGCACCAAAAAGGAATGGTGGAAGGTTTACCACTGCTTAAGCCGCCTTCTAAGCTGTGCAATGATTGTCTGGTTGGGAAACAACATCGAGATTTATTTCCCATGAGAAGTTCTTGGAGAGCTTCACAGATTCTTCAGCTTGTTCATGCCGACATTTGCGGACCAATTAAGCCAGCCTCAAATAGCAAGAAGAGGTATTTGCTTACTTTTATTGATGATTTCACCCGAAAAACTTGGGTTTATTTTTTGGCAGAAAAATCAGAGGCTTTTAATGTTTTCAAAAGCTTCAAGTTACATATTGAGAAAGCAACAGACATGTCACTCAAAGGGTTGCGCACAGATCGTGGAAGAGAGTTTACATCTCGAGAATTCAATAACTTCTGCCATGCGCATAGAGTGCAAAGACAACTGACAGCTGCATATTCACTGCAGCAAAATTGTGTTGTAGAACGGAAGAATCGAACAATCATGAATTTGGTTCGCAGCATGCTATCTGAAAAGAAAGTGCCTAAAACCTTCTGGCCAGAAGCAGTAAATTGGGCTGTGCGTGCTAAACCGTTGTCCAACGCTAACGGTGAAGGATAAAACACTGAAGAAGCACTGGAGGCGGAGTCAAGCCATCAGTCCAGCATTTTAGAGTCTTTGGTTGTGTTTCTTATGCTCATGTACCTGATAATTTGAGATCTAAACTAGATGAGAAAAGCCCGAGGTGTGTTTTACTCGGAATCGTGACGAATCAAAGGCATACAGGGCTTTACGATCCTATCTCACAAAGGATTATAGTAAGTAGAGATGTGGTTTTTGAAGAAAATGAAGCATGAGAATGGAACAAACATGAGTCAACTACTAGTTGTGAGCTAGAATGGGAAGATGATGACAAAGTTGTTTCAGAAGAATCTCCTATAGAAGAAGATGTTACTGATGCACAACCGAAGGAGTCTCTTGCTACTAATCAAGAGACTTCTGAAGGTCTTATGGAAGGGAGGAGTAGAAAGCAATCAACTTGGCTAAGAGACTATGTGTCCAGGTGAAGGATTGTCGATGAAAAGGCTGTCTCTTACTCAACAGTCTTTGCTTTGTATACTGCTGGTGCCGACCCGCTCAATTTTGAAGAAGCTATGAAGATAGAAAAATGGAGAAATGCCATGGATATAGAGATTGAGGAGATTGAGAAAAATGGCACTTGGGAATTAATTGATCGGCCAAAGGGAGCTAAAGTAGTTGGAGTAAAATGGGTTTACAAGACTAAACTCAATGAAAAGGGAGAAGTTGACAAGTTTAAAGCAAGGCTGGTAGCGAAAGGATATGTACAAGCGATGCGGTGTAGACTACACGAAGTTTTTTTGCTCCAAAGAGCTCGTATGGAAACTGTGCGGTTGGTAATTGCATTCGCAGCACAAAAAGGGTGGGCTATACATCAACTAAATGTGAAGTCTGCCTTTTTACATGGAGAATTAGCTGAAAATGTCTTTGTTGAGCAACCTCGTGGTTATGTGCAGAAAGGGAAAGAAGAAAAAGTGTACAAATTAAAGAAAGCTCTTTATGGGCTTAAACAGGCTCCGCATGCTTGGTACAGCCGCATTGAAGCATATTTTATTAAAGAAGGTTTCAAAAAATGTGAATATGAGCATACTCTTTTTGTTAAACAAAACAAAAGGGGCAGCGTGCTCATTGTAAGCTTATATGTTGATGATCTTCTGTTTACAGGAAATGACGAGTTGATGTTTACTGAGTTTAAGAACTCGATGATGCTTAAGTTTGACATGACTGATCTTGGAAGAATGAAGTATTTTTTGGGTCTTGAAATCTTGCAGACATCGGGAGGAATCTTTATCTATCAAAAGAAATATGCTGAGGAGATGTTGCAACGTTTTGGGATGAATCGAGCAACTTCGGTTCAAACTCCAATAGTTCTGGTTTTAAGATTTGTAAAGATGAAGGAGGACAACAAGTGGATAAAACTTACTTCTTGCAAATGGTGGGTTGTCTTATGTATCTCACTTCGACTCGTCCAGATTTGATGTTTCTTTTGTAAGTCTTTTGAGCAGGTACATGGAGAATCTCACTCAGCTCCATTTACAACTAGCAAAGAGGGTACTAAGGTACATACAAGGAACTACTGAGTTTGGAATTTTCTACAAGAAGGGAGGAAGTGATAAACTCATAGCATATACTGATTGTGACTATCTTTGGGGATGTGGATGATAGAAAAAGTACAACCGAAAATGTATTTCTTTTGGATGGAGGCTGATCATGGTGTTCTAAGAAACAACCAATTGTAAGTTTGTCAACCCACAGAGGCAGAATTCATTAAAGCAAAGATCATGTTCTGTCAAGCTATTTGGCTAAAAGAGGTTGCTCATGACACTTGATCAAACCGAAAGCAAGAGTCCATAACTATTCAAGGCGATAAGTAGTTTCGCTTATCAAACTATCAAGAAACCCAAGAATGCATGGACGTAAGCAAAACATATAGATGTTCGTTTTCACTTTCTTCAAGAGCTTGTACAGACAGGGAGTGATATAACCGATTCATCAGAATACTTCGAACGTATCATTGATGTGATGACAAAGCCTCTCAATTTGGATGTCTTTTTAAAACTACGTGCAATGCTTTGAGTCTATCTGAAAATAATATAAACTAATTTCTTTTGCATTAAAGAATTTAGTTTAAGGGAGGAATTGTTATGAATTAGTCAAATAAAATCCCCTTTTTGTTGGGATTCTTTTACTTTAGTTTAGTAGTTAGCGCCTAACAAAGAACTCCTTATTTATCGTATTTTTTTTTTTGCGGTTATGTTATTTGGGCTATTTAATGGCGACGATCTTTCCATTCAATATCGAACATTTTTTCTTTCAAAATCTCTCTCTCACAATCACTTTACAGTTAAATTTATCATGTAATGGGTTGTGATCGTTTTGGTTATAATATTTCTTCAATTCAAAGCTCCAATGGTTCGGGATGGGGCTTCTTAGTAAAAATCAACATATCCATCCTGGTCCCCCTGGGTTAAATGTAAACCTTTATTCAGACCAACACATTTTGTTCGTTAGTTTGATTGAAGGGAATTCTATTTGCAACCTTTTTTTTTCTCTTTCCACTATCTCTATGCATTTTTATATTTTTTTATAAAAATATTCTTTCTGAAAATTAGTTTTTATAGTAACATTTTTGAACTAGTTTTGGAAATGTCTACGAATTGCAAGAATAAAATATTAAATTCATTGGAGAAGACGATGTCGACGAAGGAAACATTAGTGAAGGAGAAAGCTGCTGAGGAGGGATAAGGAGATGAGAGGAGAAATATGGAAAGCAAGGAAAATAAAAGGAAAGGGTAACGATAATTTGAATAATATATATAAGTGGAGACAACTCTAATCTTATAAACTATTTGCGTAAAGATTGAGATATGGGTTAAATTTACTTTCTTAAAATAATATTAAAATCTATTACAACAATTATAATTAAATTATTACTATCAAATTGTTATTGAATTATTTATATATGTTTAATGTTGTTAATTTCACGTTTAATATATCTAGTTATCAATATAAAAGGAGATGGGTTGTAGATCTAACCTCGTTTAATGCGATGATAAGAAGGATAAGGGAAAAGAAAGAAAAAATATTTTGAGTGTTTTAAAATTTAGACAAAAAAAAGAATGTGTGAAGAGAAAAAGGGAGTGCAAAAGAAAAGGGCCTGGACCGAATCCTGATGAGTTTTGAGTCAGAGCCTAATCCTAGGCCAAGTTGGTCAGGCCTTACGGTACTCCATGCTGGATTAGGATTAGATCTTTAGTCCCGATAGTTTTAAGAACTGAATCTCTATAATGTAAATCTTGACAAAAATAAAAAATAAAGGCCCTATAATATTTTTCGACAAAAAAGATTTTATAATATTTTTACAATTCAGCCACCACAATGATTTAATGGTAGACTGAATTGAAGAATTTATTGCATTTGTTAAACTAAAAGTACCTATAAGAAAATTATCACAAGTATAAAAATAATGTAAAAAGACTTCAGTAAGATTAAACTAGTGACGAGAGATAGTTTAGGTTATAGATTTAAACTTATTGTTGTACCAAAAAGAAAGAAAAAAGGCGTCTGAAAAGGAATTCAATTTCTGACGTAATATTTTTTATTTTGAGACTTATAGTTATTTCTAAGAAAATAAGCTTGAAAATATAAGAAAATACAAGGTATGCTTTCACTCGTAATACACCTCTAGACCCCTACATCTACAGAATCGTCGAAATATTTGTTAGTATCTGCACCCTACATGGAGTAGAAGGCCTGTTGAGGATCATGCTAAGCTAGTTTTGAGTCACCAAAGGTTCCATTTCTCGAATTAGTACAGGCAATCTTAAAAAAATATCTAAATTCACCTTGTGCCGAGCATAAGTGCAACACCAATATGTGCTTATTATCATCGCATTACTATTAGCCAATTCTTTTTATCTTTTTTTGTGTGTGTTAGGCCGTACTAATATAATATCATTACTAAATATTAGTGACATGTTCCTAGAAAACCAGCAAATTCTCCATTATTCAAACTGTATGACATTCTTAATAAGATACACTTTATTCAATCAAGTGATTAAAATGTATTTCAGTATTTGATTATGGAAAATAAATTTCCTCTTTATTTATGCAACTTCCAACATCGTCAATCCTAATTTTAAACTCCTATTATAAATTGGCACTTTCAAAAATAAAAATGCTCTTAAAATTAATTATTGTTGACAATAAGACTAGTTAGTGCAAAATGAGGCAAAATACTATTTAAGTATTTTTTTTTTTCACCGCTAAAAATTCACTTTACACCGAAACGATTTAAAACATGTTTCTTTCAATAAAAAAAGAATACACTAATATAATTTACTTTAATGTAAATAAATTTCACAAATAAGACTTGTAATAAAACTCTAAGATACTACAATCTTTTTTTATTATTCTTTAGTTTAAAAAAGGTTAGCAACACACATTTTCTAACACACTATTATATTTCTAACATACACTCTCGTGTTAGTTAAAATTTAACATCAGGTACGTGATTATAAATGAGTTTCTTTCGATACTAAGTAGAACCTACACAATTGTGATTCTAAATAAATTTCAACGAATAATAAATTATGTTAGAGAATATTACTTGCAGTCTACCATTACTCTTCTTTACATATAAACCATCATGGTGTATCATTATGCATGGCAATAGTCAATTTTCCTATCATGTTGAAGTAAAGCAGTTGCACAACAGAAGGATAATTTTTAGTAAGAGGGCGAGGACAGTAAATTTGACTATATAGTAATCAAGATTCTTTTTTTCACATAATTACTTAAAAATTCGTATCACTTTAGTTATTTGAATAATTCGCATAACTAGAGTAAGGTGCCAAAATGTCTTCTGCCCGTTATAATTCCCAAATTGCTCCATGTTTCTGCCCTACACTTATTGGAAATAATGATTACAAATGGGCCTTCTACTAGATCTTGGTGCATAATTGGGAAATATGAACAGAAAGGGCAGGCCACTTTGGGACCTTACTCTAGTTGAATTCTCCTTCCCCTTCCACAGAAATGACAGAATACCAATTTTTAATAATTATTTAAACAAACTTTTTGCATATCAGATTGAAATGCTGATCTAGACAAAACTCTTAAATTAAAGAGTCCAGCTTTTACTGCAAGTAATAATTTTTAAAACTTAGATCTATAACCTGTTGCTTGAAATGGAGGGTACCCCAAAGCTCTCAGAAAAGGAAGGGGGGTACTTGCTAGATTTTCTGCAGTAAAACTGCATAAATGCCAAACAAACGATTTTCTACTTAGCTGAACCAAATAATAAAAAGGAACAAACTACCTCTGACATAGAAGACTCTGCTATGCCTAAGGACGCTTCAAGCCATTAAAGTAATCAGCAACCATTCCACAGAAAATTCCAGTTCACAGAATAAATCCAATTTGTTATTTTCCAAACTCCAAAAAAACACAAAATATGAGCAGTGTTCATAAAAAAAAACAAATAAGTAATTGGAAATATTTTAGTACAAAACCCTTACACGGTCCTAATGATTGATCCAATGGCACAAAACAAAAGTACTCTGCAGTTGGATAATTTGCTCACCAACCCCAAATTTCCTGTTTCTCGTATTGTGTAACCAAAGATACAATAAAGCTCCAATTCTATTAGGTTTCTGTTGTTGACTAACATCAAGAAACGACGGAAGTAACTCCGGTGAATTTGTGAATTGTGAAATAAGACATGACAAATTGTTAAAAGCCATTCCGTATGTTGTATGACCCCATACAGCATTCAACTTAGTGCATATTCCTATACATTCACATTTCATTTTTAATTATCTTACTCCATAATACTCTCCCCTTTAGCAATGAATTCAAATTACAAACGTCAAAGAAGAGCATATTGCTATCCTTCCCCGGATGACAATGCTTGTAATATATACAATATATCAAATACATAATAAACAAAGCAACATAATTAGACCCACAGACACACACACCTCTATAAGATTCCAGATGACCTCAAGTACTGAAGAAAACTAGAAATTCATCAATTCGCACTCATGTGAAAGGAAATAATGCCATATCGCTCGGCTTGGTTCATCGACGAAAATGCAACATGTACTTTGCAAGCCACATAACGCTAAATGCCTAAATTAGCAATAATCACAGGACTATGTCGAAGATCTGAATCAAAACGAAAAGAAAAGCGTTGCCATTTTAAGGCGAAACCAGCTTTATTTCATTTAAAAAACAGTACGAAATCATCACAAGCAGCAAGTAAAGCAACGGCGATGCATTCATCAATCCAACACCAAGTCGAACTATATACATAGGTATATCTATATACCAGAACAGCATTAGAGTGAATCCGAATCGAAATAGCTTTCGAATTTCAAACCTTACGAAGAGGAGCGGCTAAGAGTTCAATATTAATAATCCACTCGGTAATCGCTGTAATCGTCGCGCGCAGCAGCAGCAGAAGCAGCAGAAGTGACGTCGTTCTCGACCCTGTCGGCGAGTTTGTCCTCTTCGTATTTGAGCCCCTCCTCGAGAGCAAGCCCGCCGAGAGCTCCAGCAACAGCACCAGCAGGGAGCCCAGCGCCGTGGCCCAGTTTGAGGCCCTTGGGCTTGGGGTCATAGGAGGAGGAATAATCGAGCGGGGCGGAAGGCCCAGTGGGCCCGGCGTAACCGATTGGACGCTCAAAGAAGGGTCTAGGCGGTGGGGGAGGGGCACCTGAATAGTAACCGGGATAGTAACCCGAGTATGATTCGGGGTAAGCGGTGAAGGGAGAATAGGGATTAGGTGGGGGAGAAAAAGGAATAGAAGGAGAAGGGGATTGAGAATGAGAATGAGAAAGAGAATGAGAATGAGAATGAGAATTAGAATGAGAAGGAGAGTATCCCCTGTAGCAGACGAAGGAAGGGTTAGGGTTAGGAATAGGGTTGTGGGCGAAGTAATCGAGGGATTGGGGGCGGCCGAGGAGGCCCAGCTTGAGGTGGATCTTGCCGTGGGGGCGGCCGGAGGGGCGGGAGAGGGGGAACTTGCGGAGGCGCGTGGAGTCGTTGAGGTCGTGGAGGTCTTTGAGGGGGATGCGGAGGGTGGCCACGAGGGGTTTGGGAGTGTCGGAGGGTTTGGAGTGAAAGATCTCGAGGGTGAGGAAGGAGTCCACGAGGGGGAGGTGGAGGGGGACGGCGAACCGCTCGTTCCAGACGGGGGAGGTGGAGCCAGAGTCGTCGGATTTCGTAGCCAGGCGACGCTCCGGGTCCACCCAGAAAACCACGTACGGCTTCAGATCGCCGTTTTTCCAGTTCACGTTCTTCAGGTGCTTCGCCGACACGATCGTCAGGTCCAGATCCATGGGTTTTGACGGAGGGGGCCGCGATGACGCCATCTTTCTTCTCTTTCTCTTAGCTTCTCTGTGCTTACTAACAACTCACTACGCTGGGAAAAGGGAGCAGATCAGATTTTTGAGTAATGTACTATTATTATTTTCCTTTCCATCAATTTTTATAATTATCCACTTGGTCATGGAGTACTTAATATCAATTACAATAGATTAACAGAAATAAAATATTTTATATTTTTAAAATTCGCTTTAGAGTGTATTCAATTAAGACTTTTAGAAAAAATGTGATAACAAATTTTGTAGTACTTTTTTTTTTTTACCGCACGGAATATTTTATTAGAGAAATATTAAGTTTGAAAATAAATATATAAAAAAAAGTTTTGATAGTACAAAAATAGTAACACGATGTGAAAAGACGTGGAGGGACAAAGGATTGTATCACCATTTTGCTGTGAAATGACCTGCGTGCCATTAAACTGTTATGAAAGGTCATGTAACTACTACTTGCTGGTCCATACAACAAGCCATGCAAAATGATAAAATATTGGAGTGCCAATGAACAGTGTGAAACAGTGCTCGGAAACTTGGTTGTGTAGCTGTATATAGATAGATTTAATAAAAAAATTTAAATAACATGAGCAAATTCTGTGGCACTCAATCACGAAGTAGTATTCAACTAAGATTTTTTATTATTTATAAAAAGATTTTTTTAATTAAAAAACATATAAATTTGGTGATTGTTTTGTAAAGTAAAATTCTATGAATTTTTTAAGACTTTTTTTTATATTTAACAATTTTCCACAAAAATTTTAAAAGACTTTTTAAATAATAACTCTTTCTTCCTCATTTCTCTCTTCGTTCTTTCACCATAAATAATTCATTATATTTTCATTAGATGTGATACAAATGATACAATATTTGATTATTTTTTATTATATGAATTTTCACGTCTTTTCAATTCATTTGTATGAAAAATTAAAAAATATAAAAATATTTAAAAATAATATCATTTACAAATATTTATAAATATATTACTTGGTTAATATGATAGATATTTTTATAAAATTGATTATGTTGATGAGAGAAAACTATATTTTTTTTTGTTAAAAATATGATAACTATTCTCATCTATGTTATATTAGTAATTCAAATAAAATAATTTAACAAGAAAATAACAAAGTAAACAACAACAAGTAATTTAAATGTTTTGCTAAATATTCATAGTTTCTTTCAAATATTATAAATCCATAAAGTTTTTTTTTTGTTGTTTTGGATCAAAATACATAAAAATAACATTATGTTTTATACATGTATTGTAAAATGATTTATTATAAAAATATTTGTCTTGTTACATCTTTTTAACGTAATTATATTCATGTGGACCACTATTTTTTCATATATTTTCATGTTTGTTTCATCTATTTTCAATTGGTTATTACAAAAAATTAAAAAAATAAATTCAAAAATTCTATTGAAAAATAATGTTATTTACAAATACTTACAATCATATTACTTGGTTAGTATGATAGTTATTATTGTGAAGTTGATTTTTTATTGAAAAATAACTATATGTTTTTTATGAGAATATAATAACTATTTTTACATATGTTGTATTAGTAATTTAAATAAAAAATGTTCTAACAATAAAATAACATAAAAGGACAAAAAGGTGCAACAAGTATAGATAAAAAAAAAAAGGAAAAGGTATTATAAATGTAATTAGGTAAAAATTAGTTAATAGATTGTTAGTAGATGGTTATTAGTTAGTTACTTGTAATAATAACTAAACTAACTAATCATACAAAAATAACTAATATTCTAACTAACTTGAAACTATTTTTAACAACCTCTAATTATCTTTAATAACCTCATAAGTTGGGAGTGTCCATTAACATTTTCAACTTGTGATAAATAATACAATTGAGTAATGAAAATTATAAAAAATAAATAAAATCGTAATTATATTGAATAAACAAGAAAAAAACATACAAGGAAAGTGATAACATTTTATGTGCACAACTCCTATAAGTCTTCAACTAATTGACGGGATCCTTCAAACTTCTTTCACTATCTTCAAACTTTTCTTAACTAATTTATAATTAATTACATATGCAATAAAAGGTACAACAAGTAATTTTGAAAGTTTACTAAAATTTACAAGTGTTTTAAACTCTTATAAACCCATATAGTCTTTTCAAAAATTGTAAATTTTTATTATATAAGTTTATTAAAATTGAAGCTATAAAATATTACTTAAAAAATTCATTTAAAAAATATTATAAATCGTAATCTTTTTAATTCCATAAAATTTTCTATGTTCAAATAGTCTTTTAAAACTCAATCTTACTCATTTCATTTAAATTTGAATAGTTTCTTACTGGTTGAAGGGATAACTAAATTCATATATCTTAAACAAAGTGTCGGGTTCAAATATTGTAAAGAGAGAAAACAAAGTTGAAAAATGGGATTTCACTAAAAGTATATTAATTTATATTTTTATTTTATTTACATATAAATTAGAGTAATTATATTAAACAATAATTTTTCATCTTTTATTATCTAATTAGAGTATTTCTAGTTATTTTTATTTAATGAAAATATTTTTAAAATTTTTCTTTAACATCTTATTTTTTTCAATTTACATTTTTAATATATTTAGCTCTAAACTAAATTTCAATATTTAAAAAACATTATCAATGATTAAAAAACATTATCAATAATTAAAAAACATGATCAATAATTAAAAAACACTGCATCATAATATAAATTATTTTTCATAAATTTAAAATATAATTTATTATAATTTGTAATTAATATAATTTATATATAAAATATATTTATTTATTATGATTTTAATTATAATATATACCAAAATTATAATATAATTTATATAAAAATATTTAAAAATTTTAATTATATAAAAATAAATTTTTTTCTTGAATGAAATACTACAATATATATGCATAAATTATAATAATTATCACAAAGGAGAGTGTTTTAGTTATTATTTTTTTAATGAAATTGTTTTTATTTTTTTATTTTTTTATTGAAAATGTTTTAATTTTTGTAATCTTTGATCTCTTATTATTTTCAATATCTTTAATTCTAATTAAAATATATTATTTTTCATAAAATTTGTCTCCAAATTCATAACAATTAAGATTTGTGTGGATTTACATAAATGTTTTTGCACTCATTATCATTTAGTATATTTATTTTTTATTTTTAAATTTTCAGAATAAAAAAATAACAAACAGAAAATACTAACCGTAAAAAAAGTATTGTAAACTGAGTTAATGACTGAGTTCAAAATCCAAACGTATTACCCGCCAAATCAACACGAATTATATTAAATAATCTTAACCAAAGTATAATTAACAGATACAACTATATAAGATATGAATGTTTTTTTATCCAACATAACGGAGAATTTACAACAATCAAGCTAAACTCCATGTGAGTATATATATATATATAAATAAAGGATACGTATGAATAAGCTTTAAAAAAATATTTTATGGTATATATTTTGTTTTTCCATAAAATTTAATTTTAGTTTATGAAAAATTCAATTTTCAAAATTATCTAATTATTTTAAATTTTTATTAAATCACAGTTTTGTCTTAAAGAGAACACAACTTATTTAATACTTTAAATATATTAAATATACAAGTGCTTAAACAATTAATTAATTGTAGAATTAATGAATAATTATAAGAATTAATTTAACTTTAAATTACCTATAAAAATGTAAATTATAAAAAATGACGACTAACATATACATTTTATTTGATTTGATTTCATAAGAAATTAAACCAAAATCAACTTTTTGTATTTACAAAAATTTAAAACTAAACTTGTTCAATTTTGTTGGATTCCCGATTTGATTATTTAGGCCTGATAAGCTCCCTTCATCTATGAATACGTTTTCTTCTCCGGATCAAGAACTTCTGCGGTTCATTTTTAACTGCATAAATCTCATTGGTCTATATTTTTACTTAAACAAAATATTAATACAAATAAAAATAAAATAAAAGATGAAAGATTAATATAATATTAATAAAAATAAAACAAAATGTATTGTGAAAGATTAAACTGTCCCTCATGAAAAAAAAAAACTGCACCCCATACATATGCAGTCGAGACAGCCAGATTTGTGCTTCAGATTGACAATCCCAGCGAAGAAGAGAAGGAATATGCTTGGATATACTCTTTTCATTATTTGTTTTAAAATCCATTTTTAAAGATGATATATAAATCAAAATATATAATTAATGTTTTCAACAAAATTATTCTTTAGGTTTTAACATTATATCGATTCTTATTTCTCTCTTATTTATAATTTATAATAAGTATAAAAATTAATAAAATAAAAGTAAAATAAAATAATAATATATTATTTTTAAAAGAACATATAAATACAAATTTTTTTTATAAAAAAGAAAAATATTTAAAATTTTCACATTTAGTTTTTCTTGCATATTTATATTTCCTATCTCTTTTTTACTTTTTTTTATTATATTAGTTATCATGTTTTTTATTTTTAAAATTTTATTTTGTCTCTTCCACTTTTTATCAATTTCAGGTAATGATACACATCTCAAGAAGAGAAGGTAGATAGTACTAACAGCCTAACACGTCAAGCCGAACCAAGGGTAGAATGGTCTACACATTTCAACATTTTCTTTTCCCAAACGTAACAGCCTAAGTGAAGCGTCTAAAAAAGTGGTGTCGTGTAGGTACATCACATTCATTTTCATTGATTCATAATAATCCAAGACAACATTCATGTGCCAAGATCACCATTACTACAACATAGGGTATTGCACTTGGAGTGGTTGCATTCCCTAGTTTTCCATGCTTCCCTGAGAGAAAAGTAAAACCCCCTAATAGGAAGAGATTTTCGTTCCTCCGAGGAAATTAAAAACAAGCATGTCGGACGCTCTGATCAATGGATTGGCCGGAGCTGGAGGAGGGATCATTGCTCAGCTCATCACGTACCCACTTCAAACTGTACGAATATGCTTTCAAAAATTGTTTCTTTTTCCGTTTTCTTTGATAAATTTTCAACTGGGTCTTCGTCTAAGACGCCAGAGATTTGCTTTTCCCGACGTGATCTACAGGTAAACACTCGTCAACAAACCGAGCGTGATCCGAAGAAAGACATGCGGAGTCAAGGGGGCCTGGAACGAATGTGCCAGGTTTTTGTTTTTTTAGAGAGGATCGTATGATTGTCTAGCTGAATTTAATTGTATTGTTCTTTGTTTGTTGTGGTTATCGAAAGCGAGAAAGTTGTTGGTGATTGATTGTGTTTGTGGGGGATATATTATAGGTTGTAAAAGAAGAGGGGTGGGAACGGTTGTATGGAGGCTTGATGCCATCGCTAGTGGGTACAGCTGCGTCTCAGGTGAGCTCATTTTAGCACCTGTTTGGTGATATTGCCTTTTCTTTTGTGTGTGTGTGTGTGTTTGTTCACTTTAATGTTGAACATCCAGTCTAATTTGAGTGATTTCTTGATGTGTTTCATTTGATTGTTGATTCAGTGGGAAAACTAAAATGTAGGAATGCTTGCAGCGGATTTTTTTGTATGTTTTTACCCCCACCTCCTCCGAGCATGATTAACAAGGTTTTAAAAAATGGTTTGCTACTGGGATTTTGGCTGCGACATCAAGGTTTGTGGCCACTTTGTGACCGCATTATGACAACAATTGCTGTCGCATCGGCCACATTTGCCGCAATTTCCTGCAATGTTGAGGATCGCGATTGCTGATGCAATTTAAAATCTTGATGATTAATAAGAAAGTTGAAAACAGTGTAATTGGTTTCTGTATTAACTGTTTTTCTGGATGAAATATAACAGAAGTTTGACTCGATGAAATTCGTTTGAAATTTTGACGTAATGGCAAGCCAGCAGGGGAGTCTGCTGTAGATTTGAAGGATTAATACTTATGTAGTTGTCTTTCTCTAGACTTGCTCTCCATATTATTGTCAAAGACTCAGTTTAATTGTTTTGAGGTTTGATAATATAGACAAAAAGAACAAATAGTTACTTATTCAACTATCTGATATAATTATTGACATAATAGATTTCATGCTTGTTTGTTTTAGATTTTGGTAGAATTGATTTAAACTGTTGAAGCCAAATGGGCCCATTGTTTGATCTTGATGTTCTGTAATTGTTTTCTTTGAAAATGGATGGAAGTTTTCCAACTAGCCTTGGTTCTTGCATGATGTACTCTATGGCAACCTCTTTGTTCAATGTTTTGACTTAGGTTTCAATGTTTTAATATCTCACAATTTTATGGTACAGGGTGTTTACTATTATTTCTATCAAATATTCAGGAACAAAGCTGAAGCAGCTGCACTAGAACAAAAGAAAATGGGCATTGGTGATGGATCAGTTGGGATGCTCTCCTCACTTATTGTCGCTGCTTTATCTGGGTAGTTTACTTTGTTTTAGTGTACAAGCTCATGTGGTTCTAGTTTGTTATTGCCCCTGCTAATTTAGGTTTTTGAATAGGAGTTTTTCTTACAGCCACAGCAGATATTTTTCCATATTAACATCATATGTGTGGTTGTAAAGGTTCTTATTTTATATTTCTCAAATCTGGCTATGTAAAAGAGCTACGGCCTTCCCATAAGCATAAACTATTAACTGCCAATCATGTTTCTAGAAGCTACTGACTATGTCATGTCTCACTGTATCAGTACTCATGTATAGTGGTATGACTCAAATTGCTTGATAAATCTTTTTGTAGGTGTGTTAACGTGCTCTCAACAAATCCCATTTGGGTAGTTGTTACCCGTATGCAGGTAAATAGCTAGTTGTTATTGTTATTCATCTCCACTTCGCTTTCTCTCTGCTTTCCTTCCTCTCCCTGCTTATCCTAACCCTTGTCTGTCTTGTTTCTTGGTATACACCGAACATTATAGTGACAGTAGTTAATACAAATTAACTTCTGAAAAAAAAAAACTTCCTTATCTCCTGATTTGATTTTTGTGTTTGATTATTTAGAATAAAGAAATTATTAAGGATTTTTATTTCCTTTCCTATATAAGCTAAAGCATTTTCAAAATTATTTCAACTTTGTAAGTAGATAAACTTGGAAGGGAAATGCTCATGGCTTTGAATGCTTGTTTGGACTGCAACAAGTTTAGAGCTTTCATGGATTTGGCAACTGGTTGGGACCCATATATTAGACACAAAAACTGATTGTGTTGGTTTAAGTTGTTTCAGTATAGAATAGGCTTAATTGTGTTTTTGATCCCCTACTATCATTATTTCTTGAATTTGGTCCTCACTATTTTAATTGTGCAGTTTTGGTCCATTTATTAACTTGACATTTAATATTTAATGGAAATGCTAGCATGACACTCTATTGCACATCCATGTCAACACTTTATTACTACGTCAATATTTCTATTAAATATTGGATGTCAATGGATGAACCAAAATTACACAACTAAAATAGTGAAGGAATCAAATTTGCAGAAAAAAATGGGGGACCAAATTCGAGAAATGATGATAGCAGGAAACCAGAAGTGCAATTAAGCCTGACATTTATTTTGTTTTGCAATTTATGTTTCTCAAAGTTGTGTTCTCTTATAATTTAGAATAATAAATGATAAACAAACTATGAATGCCTTGTCTCTCCTTTGCTTTTCTCTCTGCCTCAATCAGCTAGCAAGTCTTAGATTCTGATTTTTCTAATTGATGCCAAAACTATTTTCACTGTGCAGACACATAGAAAAGAGTTGAATGGAACTCCACCTAATCAGGGATTGTCAGCTGGCACAGAGCAACCAATTCTTCCTGCAAATGAGCCTCTTCCTTATGGAATTAGCCATGTGGTAAGTAAAGTCTATATTGAAATCTTAAGTAATTTAGAGAAGTTATGCTATCTTGGTTATTCTAATATGATAAGTTCTTGGAAAACTGAACTTAGTCTTGATTAGTACACTATTTTTTTTTATATTCCAATTGGAATAGATTGTTTGAAAATATTCCATCAAATTGATTGATGATTTATGATTATCATGATTATCCCCCCTTTTATAATATGCAGAGTTTTACTAGTCCTGATAATGGTTGGGGACTCCTGATGGTACTTTGTACCTTTCAAACCCTCTACTTTCCTTCTGTATGTGTAATATTTGAATACAATTTTGCAGATTCAAGAAATCTACGGTGAAGCTGGAATTTGGGGTTTCTGGAAAGGTGTATTACCAACGTTAATCATGGTATGTTGGAGGTGAATCTCTTTCATGCCGAGGGAGTATTACTGATTGGTTGTTCCTTAAATATAGGTAAGCAATCCTTCCATACAGTTCATGTTGTATGAAGCCATGTTGACGAAATTAAGAAAAAGGCGTGCTTGGAGTATGAGCAGTAGCAATGGGGTAACTGCTTTAGAGGTATTATGTCATTTTGCTAAAGATAAATCTCTTTGACTTTGAGTGATGTTCCATTCATACGTATAGTTTCTCTTATGTTGCCTTTGATCGTTTACTACATTTTCGTATTAATATTCCCTTATGGTACTAGATATTTTTTCTTGGAGCTTTAGCTAAGCTTGGAGCTACTGTTGTAACTTATCCACTCCTAGTTGTAAAGGTATTCCATACTAGCTTTCTCTCCTGGTTAAGGTATATCATATTAGCTTTCTTAAGATGTCGGTTTTATTTGGCTAAATGGACCAGTGTAATTAGAATACAAATAATAATGAGAATTTGGAACTATATTTCTTAAGCTGCAGAGCTGGAGAATAATGGTAAAAGCAACCATGAAAAATGTACATTTCTTGTTAAGTAATGATGTCTGTCAAACAAAAACACAAATTCATTGCTTACATTACCTGTGAAAGATAAAGAAGAAAATTTCTGCTCTGGGCACAGCCTTTTTCATATTATACTACTGTTCAAGAAAGCAAAAAGGAGAATGGATCAATTTGAAGATTTGACAAGGAATTTTGGGATCACAAAATGCTGTAATATAGCATATATTTAACTTTTCTATTTTTCTAGGACCTTGAGGCCAACATGGTATTGTATCAGTTAGAATTTTGTAAGGATCGATATATGATTATATATTTGTTTGTTGCATTATATATGAAATTTTAAATACAGTATCATTTATGTTTATGATATGCATATTTAACAATGATGAACTTCAGATGGTTTGATATGTTTAACATTGTAATCACATGTCGCCTATAATTTTTAAATTTAACTTAGATATTAGACAATTGTATCATTCGTGTTATTTTATTCACTTAAATAATATAGATGATTTATTATAATATACTAAATGTGTCTTCTTTTTATAATTTGTTGGCATGTCGTTGGTCTGTGTCACATTGATGTCCATTATTCACTAGATGTAATGAATGGGGAGGACTGAGAAAATGATCTTTGTCGAAAATGTTTTTCTCAATTTCTTACTTGTTATGTTGTTTGAACAGGCAAGACTCCAAGCTAGACAAGATAAAACTGGAGACAGGAGGCGCCATTATAAAGGTTTAAGATATGATGATCTTTTGTTATACATTGTTTATCAAGAGAGAGGTTATGAGCACTTCATTGCAGAAGTTTACGCGTTACTATTAATATTGCCCTTGTTCACCCTGGTGATAAATGTTTCTGTTTGTTGCCGTTCACTCTCTTGCATGCATGCACAAACATCCATTTGCAATCTCAGTTTAAAGTTTTAGAAACTTTATTCTTTCCTTTCCTCTCTAAAGACTAAAGTTGCATTTTAAATTCAGGTACGTGGGATGCAATTATTAAAATGATCCGCTATGAAGGGTTTGAGGGGTTTTACAAAGGTATGGGCACAAAAATTGTACAAAGTGTGCTGGCTGCTGCTGTTTTGTTCATGATGAAGGAGGAACTAGTTAGGGGGGTTCATTTCTTGCTTGCCAAGGATGCTGCCAACACTGTAAAGCCAAAGCATCTATTGTGAGGAGGCCACTAATTTGATCAAGATTTCACCAACCACCTTCAGTTAGTTCAAATGGTAGGGGAACTAGACTGATTCAAACAATATATTAAAATATGGCTGTAACTGCATAAGGTTAGTTTCCTAGAGGAAATTTATGCAAAAAATTACATGCTGAATTCATTGGTTCGTTTCATGAACAAAACAAGCTTTGTAGGTTTTGAGTATGCTGCTCAAACAAATATTCTTTTTATGAACGAGATTTCGTTGGTAGCTCAATTTAGATCCAAATTTAATTCACTAGGAATATAAAACAAGTTTTGTGGGCGTTTTATTGATTTTGCTTCCGTTCCGTTCTACTACGCCACAACTTCCTTTGGTTTTGCACCCTTCTTCATATTTGTCCAGGCTGCGGTCACGTTGTTTAATCCATTTGGCCAAATTTTTCCATATTTATGGCCTAGATACTTCGTACCTAGGCCCAACCAAGAATGAATTCTGTGGACCCATTATTCACTTACCGAGTGAGATCAGGCTATTTCAATCAAGAACAAATAATACAGATTTACAATTTTTGTTCGAACATAAATAATTATGTATAGATAATAATTTTTTACTTTTATAATAATTAGTTTAAAAGTTATATCAAGAATATTTTTTTAATTGATAATGTAAAATTTTATATATATATATATATATATATATAATTTTGAATTAAGAATTTAATAGCCATTATAATGTTAATTAATAGCCATATATGCATTCTCTTTGAAAACATATCCTTTCTCGCCATGTTTCTTCGGCCAAAAAAATCAAAAGCAAAAAAGAGAGAGAAGTGAAGGGAGATAATGAAGAAATAAAAAAGGTTAGAGAGATAGAAGAGTTGGAGAAGTTTTGCAAATTGGTCGGATTTTGAAGATGTAATGTCTAAGACTAAGTAATAATTTTTCTATGGAGCGAGAGAGGTGCAAGAGAGGATCCGAGACTATTTACTTCCTTCCCCCATTCAACAAATTGCATTTATCTGAACCTTAAAATACTAACAAACCCCCTTCAACCCTACAAGGCTACAACATTGCTTAGGTATCGTGACATGTTCCTTTGCATCCTTAAACAAATGCCAAAATTGAAGGTGATATGTAAGGTCTTTCGGACAATACTCGTCTATTGGGACAAGGTAAGGTGGATGCGAGGGATAGGCATAGATAAGATTTTCTTGGCTGGTGGTGGTGATGAGGAGTTGTGGGTGATAATGATTGAGCTATGGATTTTTATGTTGATTGAGCAAGGTGGTCATTCACGGTTACGAGTTTGATATGATTAAAGGATGATGGTGTTGGTTCTTGAATGACAACCATGGAGGTTGTTGGTGACAAGTTCATAATTGTCTGAGGATCTAGGTAATGATGGGAATTACCAATGTACGTGGTGGACTTGGTCAGCATTGAGTTTGGTGTGATATTGTGATAGGTTTGTTTTTTTGTTTTGTTTTTTTAAATAAGAAATATAATACTAACAACTAAATTAAAATTTAAGATTGTGTATATTTCTCCAACTCTTTTACTACTATGTCAATCTTACTAATTCGCAATAGTGTTTAGATGGTGAGGCGGCTAGACAAAAATGATCTCATTTTTAAAATAAAGGGATTGGATCCCGAAGACTTAAAAGAAAAAAAAATGGTCCAAATTACATAAACTAATATTGTGTTAAGTCTTTCTTTTCCATCTAATAATGTTTGCCACTTCATTAAACATGATCCATGTTAGTATCAATAGTTAAATGGATGAAAAGGTAATGCTGTACTCATATTTGATTTTTTTTTTCTTTTAAAATAGATTAGAAGGATTGAACACGAACAAAAACTGCTAGTGGTTTAAATCGTTTAAGCACTATATTAGAAGATTAAAAGTGCAGCTAAGTTCAAATGTTAATTATATTAATTTTTTGATACTGGATGAATAGGTTACTAAAACGGTTAATAATTCAATTTGTAATTTTTTTTAAAAAACAGTAAAAATTTATGTTCTTACAAACATGTTTTTTCTATTATTAGATCAATGGTGATAAAATAAAAAAAAATATTAGCTATCATAATTTGAATTACTTAATAAGAAGAATGGATAAAATTCAATAAAATAAAATAAAATCATTTTTTATTTTTCATGTATTTTCCTTTGTCTACTTGGTTAAAGACAAATCTCGTTTTTTATATTTATGATAACCGTTTTCCAAAAATAAACATGAGTATTTTGTAAGATAGTTCTCTTCAGTTGTATGAACGTAATAATGTTTTAAGGAATTACACCCATTTATAAGGTTAATAAAATAAAAAATGAAAATATCTTATGATAAAAAAATATAATTTGAAAAAATAGCACGAATTTTTTTTATCAAAATAATTATGATGAAGCATTAATTATGCTGACGCTATTCACTAATCTTCTGATTACTCTGCCAATTTAAAATTAATAATATAATAATTTTATTTTATTCATAGTTAGATATCTAAGTTTCTAAAGACAATTGATGGATGTTTTAGTTTAAACTTTAAATAGTACAAATTCAAATATTTAAATATTCAAAAAAAATATTTTAAAATGTATTTTTAAATTGAATAGCAAAACAAAATATTTTAATACACAGAATTTTAAACTCCATGGAAAAAAATAATTATTCACTTAAAATTGTCTAACCACATAAAAAATTACTGTGAAAATTAATTCCACGATATTGTAAATGCTCTCTGTTCAAATAAAATTACTTTTTTATATATAAAATATCATAGCTGTAATTAAGAAATAAAAAATCCTTTAGGAAAATTTGGATATTTAAAGTACAGAACCTATTATCAAATAATCAAATACCCATTTGGCATCACAAGGCTTTGTAGTAAAGATATTATGGTGTATTATATAATAATTATGCTAAAATTTATTTTGAACATAATTTTGGATTAGTTAGTTAATATTTTAATTTTACACTATTAAAACCTAAATTTTAAGGCTGTGATATTAGTATATTATAACCAAAAAATTTAAATAAGTCTATCTGTTAGACCTAATTTTTTTAATAGCTTAAAATATGACTTATTTAATTAAATATTTTTTTTATAAATTTTTTTGACTTAATTTATTTTAAAATAAGTTTAGTTCGGACTGACTTGAACTTGATGTAGATTAGCTCATAAATTCTTATTGGATGACTTACCTATTCTCATTCCTAGCTATTTTAAATGGATTAAAACGCTCTCATATTAATAAAAATAATATAATATTATATTATAAGATATATACATTAAAATTAAATTAATAAATCTCATATAAACAATAACAAAATTTATTACAATTACTTTATGTTTCTATCATTTATACTACGATATTATTTCTAAATTCACCAAAAATATTATAAAAAAATTTAGTTGGGAAATCCACAATAATTAAGGTCATGGTGGGGAAGCTCCATCATCATCGTTTTCCTCTCAGATATTGGTCATTCCCTCAAGTTGATGTTCCTGCACAAAATATATTATATGTATATATTGGAACATAATATAGCATACCACTCCCTCCCCCCTACAGCTAAGACACCTATATAAGAAATGTAAGGAGGGTGCAGGTTATAATTTCTTGATCTGTTTAAAATTCCCCCCCTCAACAAATATTATTCCTGCACAAAATATAATACACGAATACTTTTTTATCTTTTTATAATATTTTTTTAAAACTCGGCTTAATTGTTACATTGAAAATACTAATATAATTCATGGTTTCAAAGTATTATTATATATTTATATAAAATATTAAAAAATATTATTAATATGATGTAAGAAGATATACCATTATAATATAGTTATATAGTAGAAAAAACAATTTCTTCTGGAATTTGGACAAGTAACCTTCTAGATAAGAAATCTGAATCGCACACGAGACGGTCCCGATGTCTTATATAACCCACATTTCAATAAATTTTTTATTACAAAGAATAGTGCTATCTAAATTAAATAAATTACTTGGAACAATAAAATTCTCTCCGAATTTTTTTGTTTCCTACTAAACGAAATATTGGAACTTCGAACCTAAAATTTAATCAATATTGGAATACGATTTAAGTGCTTAAGAATAAATATATTCTATTATAGTATTATTAAAGACGTAAGTCTATATATCATAATTAAGAACTGTGTTTATCAGTTTTCTTTTTAAGTCAAAAATATCAATTTTTATCTTATTTTCTTCTGCTCGTAGATTTATATTCATTAAACTCAGGTAATATAAGTAATTTATGTGTAATAAATATTAAAATAATATAGTTAAAAGGTAATTGTAATTGCAGTATGAAAAAAAAATTGTGCCTTAAAGTGGTAGGTGGAGGACCACTAATGCACTAGCCAGGTCTTTGTCCCCACTTGGGTGTTTGGTGAAGCAGGCCCCAATGGATTAAAACTTAGTGGTATCAAACTAACTTGCCTCACCCCAAGATCAATCTCTTTGTCCAGTAAACTCATTTACTACTATTCCATTTTGAAACTGTGGGCATGTTTTTGGTTTTCCAAGCTAAGACCACCAAATTAAAAAGTATTCAGGAAAGAGAAAAATTCAACTATAAGATGAAGTTTTCTTTTGTTTTGTTTCTTTTTTCAATTTGATTTTTTAGTTGACATATTTTTATTTCTGACTACAAGAAAGATGCTCCCTTAATTTTATATTTTTATTTGTAAGGTATTTCTAAGAAATTGATGAAAATAAGATTTTATTAACTTTTTTTTTTTTTTACAAAATACACACAAACACAAAATGGTTGACTTGTAAACTACATATGTTATGCAATTAGTTAATCATATAAATTTATTTATATTGACAAAATATTAAAATCAAACTCTTTAATAAATTGTTTTCAACCCAGTTTGTTTTTTTCTATAATGGAAAACATTTTCATTAGAAATATATAAAAAATATTTTAAATTAGTTAAATAATTTTAAAAATACATTAAAATAGTTTCAATTTCAAATTTTTTTAAATTAAAAACCCTAAAAAATTATGCTGTGAAAACTGAAAATATCTTTTATGAATAAATTTGCATAATGCACTTTCTATGAGTAAGTTTGCCTTTTCTCTCTCTCTACCCATAAAGTTGCATTCGTCTCTTACATTGCATTTTAAGGTTTAATCTCTCTCATGCATACAAAAATGAGATATTTTTCATTAAAAACCTCCAAATGTTTAGATAAAAATAATAATTTTAAAAATAAAAAATTAATTAAATTTGAAAAAAAATAAAAAAAAATAAGAATCATATTTGTACTTGTATTTGGCATTAGTATCATAAAGTAATATACAGAATGTAAAAACAACGTCTTATCCAGAGCTTCTACTTGCAAACAGATGCTAATCAACAACAAAAGAACCAAGAGCTACGTGACAGATGACAAATCAAATTAATAAGGTGGAGCTTTTCTCATGATCTGTCAAATAGCAAGTTGCGCTCATTTAAATTATAGATATTTTTGGACCGAAAATAAAAAAATATCTAGATTTGGACATGCGGCGATTAATAAATAATAATTACAATAATTTAGCCTCCAAAGGATCTTCCTGAGAAACCGCTGGGTCCTGTTCTCTAGTGGACCCTGGGATGCAAATGCAACTAAAAATTATACTTTAAATTAGAATCTAAGAAAAAAAATGTTTATGTAAAGTAGATTTCAAATGTCAAAAGATGACTTAGAAATGCCTCTTGGACAAGAAATATATTCTCCATTATTGATATGAATATTTCTAATTTATTTATGATAATGTACTATCTACTGCTGATGATAGATCCTTTGAAGGCTAAATTCAATGGTTACAGCCCCAAATTAATGTTGAAATTATAAAAAAAAAATGATTAGACGGGTTGAGTTACATTATTGATAAGCACGGTGGTATTTCGCCGTAATCTCATGTTCTTAAAGTTGAAGGAAACTTGACGTGCTTTTCAAATAACAGTATCACCTTCTAGATGATTAATTGCTTTACAATTTAGCACTGACACACTTAAAATATTTTCTTACATGAAGGTTTAAGTTTTCTATTCACGCATCAAAAGTCTGCGTAACCACTATATAAATATCAATATTTGCAACTATCTTTTCTTTTTTTAATTACTCTTTCTATATTTTCAAGTTTCTTTTTTTTACGAAGATACTCACATATAAATCTTATATATTTAATCATCATAACACAATCACTATTAACGCTAGATTTACATTCACTATTATTTGAAGATCATATAATAAATATGTCAATACCTATTTATTTGGATATAATTAACAGGATCAGGGATATATAAAAAAGCGCTTAATGACCTATACTAAAGATAGATTCTCAATAATAATACTATAATAATTTTATACTAATATTTATTAGAATTTTATCATTAATTTAGTTAATACAAAAGTTATATAAAAATAAAAATAATTTTTCGATACATTTTAAAAATATTGCTCTCTTATGTCATATCATACGCGAGCCCATTAGTCAAGAAGACACCAACGAGGCAAAAACTAACATGGCGGGGCCAATATGTTTGCTGTTTTACTGGAGTTATTTTGAATATATGACAAACGGGAAGTAGTAGAAATACATTTTTTTAACATTTTTTTATTATTGCTTTATTTTTTTAATATACAAAATTATATGAGATTAGTTAAATAGAAAATAAAATTTACATGATTTCATAGGTATTAACAATATTAATTAATATCTGACAAAATTTATTACATTCGATAATTGATTTCTTTATTTAAAATTCAATTTTTGATTATGTGCAAGAAAAAAAACTATGTGAGGATAATATACATTTCAATGATCTCAATGTTTAGAAAAAAATTATTTTTTCGCTGTCGATTGAAAGATATTTTTGGTGTAAAAAAATAAATATCAAGTAATAAATTATTAATAAAGAATGTATTATTATCATTTGTTATGGTAATATTTTATGAAAATTGTTGGAATTAAATAAATGGAAAGAGAAAATCCTTATGCAATTGCAAGATTAAGTATATGTAATTATGTAAATTGAGTTATTTGCAAATTGTATAGTCTTAACTAATTAGTTGTTTGATTAAAATTGTTAATTTTATATATTAAATAAATAAAATTAAACTTAAATTAAGTTCATGATACAAACGAGTTAGTTTGAATTCTTACAATTTATAAATACTTTATCTGAAGTATTAAATTCACTTTGTTTTTCTTTAAAGACAAAATATTATGAATTTTATTTATTTGTACATTATCCTTTAATGTTAACATATTTATTATAATGTAACAAAAGTAAAAATACTTAAAAAATTGATAAATAAATATATAAACAAGTTAAATAAATTTAACTTAAGTTTCAAAATATTAAAATAAAAGTAATTTTCCCCATTAAGTATCAACAATTTTGTTTGAACCATGATGGAATTTTAAATTAATGTGGGTGTATCTCCTATAAAAATCAAACTATAATTCATTCCTTTCTAAAATTTTAACTCTTATTAGACTCAATCCTCATCCATAATAAAACAAACATAACTTTAAATTAGACTTGTTTAATAGACAACTCACATTTAATTTATTTGTTTTTAAAAATTAAATTTATATTTTAAGGAATTAACTCATTACGCTATTATCTATTAAGATTTAAGAATATTCAAACCTTCCAAATTTAATAACCTAATTTGATCTAAAATAGACTAAATATATTTTTAAGTTGATTCTACAATACATTTTTTGTGCTCTAATATGAGTAGATATTGTATAAACATTTAAAAGATTAATTATGTTTTTAGTGTCTGTATTTTATATGATTTTAGTTATTATAATATATATATATAAATCATTAATAAAGATATCTTTAGTATAAGTTCAACTTAATACTTAATGCATGTTTAAGAATAGATTGAAAATGTGATTTTTCATATAAAAAAATAGACAATATTAATTTTAATTTTTATATTTTTTATATCATAAATACAATTTTTTAGATACAAAACGTGTTACTAAATGTGTAGCTTCACTCTCTAACTCAACATTCAACTATCATCAAATTCATGCCATGACTATCTAACACAAATCTATAGAAGGTGATGAGGAGGTTTGTATTAAAATTGGTGTTAAAAAATATAAGATGGTTTATTTTTTATTGAGAAAGTGGTATTAAAAAAATGATGAGACTTGTAATAAAATTTGTGTAAAAAAAGAAGAAGAAGTTTTGTGTCAAAAAAAATTGGAGGACTTGTGATAAATGACATTAAAAAGATGAAGAGCATTGCAGTGTGACTTATGTTAAAGAAGGAAACAATTGAGTGATTTAAATTATGATTAATTCTTTTTATATACTTTTTCTATTGTCTTAGAAATATTAAAATATCATGCACAACTTTAATGTCCTTTGTCAAACTTTAGACAAAACATCAACTTAAAAGATTAATTTGAGATTCAATTTAAAAGAAACAAAAACTTGAACACACACAATTAGAACTATCGAGATTAAAATGCAACATGCATGGATTAAAAGTATGATTCAACTCATTTAAATTTTTGCAAGTTAAATAAATCCTATGAAATATAAATAACCTCAATAGATTTTTAAATAACAAGTGACAACATTCTTCAAGGAGTCTAATAAAAACATGAAATCTGAAACTACTTGAACAAGTTGAAGAAGCTAAATAATCTCCTACAACATTTGCCTACTGATAAGCATGTGAGATTCTAACATCCTCTGCCTTAGGAAGGTGTAGATTAAATCCATTTTCAATTCAAATTAATATCTTTTAACAAACTCAATAATATTTATCATAATTTATTTATTATATAAATCTCAACCAAATATTCTACAACTTAATTTTATTCAATACTTTAGTCAATATAGATTATAAAAAAGTAATATTATTTCGACAACACTTTTTTTTATCACAATTTGTTTTATCTCATTTCATACATATTTTATCTTCCCTTTATATCTCTTTTCTTATAAAAGATGATGTAAGAGTAATAACACTCCCCAAAATATCACAAGGGTCAATTAATAATCAATTAATTCTAAGATAAAATTAAGGTGAGATCAGCACTTTATTTGTTTCGATAAAGAAAGATAACCAAAAGAATGGTTAGCTACATATAGAAAATAACATATTTCTAAGTCGTTTTACTACTTAAAAATATTAAATGAAAGAAGTAACAAATGTATATAAACGATGAATCCTATACAAAGTTATGTCCAATATGAATTTTATACAAAATCATTATTCATTTAAAATATTTATGTTATTATATATATATATATATATATATATATATATATATATATTCTTTCACGTGTATAATAAAATAAAACAAAAAAAAATCTTATATTTTATCCTTTAACTTAAAAAATTATTTCACTTTCTATTTATTTATTTTTTCTTAAATCAAACATATCTTAAACCATATTAACACTCAGTTTTGCTTATGTGATTTATTATATCACTTAATTTATATATATTTTTAATATCTCTCCTTACACACACGAACAGACACATACTGGTTACCGGAACAAATCGGAGTGGAAACGGTATACCTGTCCTATGATGCAAATCTCAAAGATTGTATAACAGAAAGTTGTTTGAGGCAGTGACGTGTTACATAGCATCACGTAAATATATAGGTAATAAGCCGGGACAATTTTTGACGTTTCACCCATTCATTCACCCTAGGCCCTACCACCATTACCCATTTCATTTCCTCTCTTTTTCTTTCTTTCTTTCTTTCTTACTTTCTTTCTTTCTTTCTTTCATTCTTTCTCTCTCTTACACACACTCATCATCTCCCACACTTGAACCAAAACCTCTGGATCCATGACTGAGGATCGGAACGTGCGGACGACATGTGCGGGGGACCAGGTCATAGACTGCGTCATACCTTACATCCACGACCCCAAGGACCGCGACGCCGTTTCCCAAGTGTGTCGTCGATGGTACGAACTGGACTCGTTGACCAGGAAGCACGTGACAATCGCTCTCTGCTACACCACCACACCGGCGCGCCTTCGCCGCCGCTTCCCTCACCTCGAGTCTCTAAAGCTCAAGGGCAAGCCCAGAGCCGCAATGTTCAACTTGATACCCGAGGATTGGGGAGGTCACGTGACCCCTTGGGTTTTCGAGATTTCTCAGTACTTCAATTGCCTCAAGAGTCTCCACTTTCGCCGTATGATTGTCACAGATTCCGATCTTGAGCTTCTTGCTACCTCGCGCGGTCACGTGCTTCACACTCTCAAGCTTGACAAGTGCTCTGGTTTCTCCACCGATGGACTTCTCCATATCGCTAGCTTTTGCAGGTAACTTAATTACTTCTTCTCCTGCTAATCCTCCTTGCCTTTATTGCTATGTTTCCCTTCCAATTGTTTGCCTTCCATAATAAATCCTGCTCTGCCACGTTATCTGTTACTGTTGCCTCCTCGAACCTATATATTGAAAGAAAATTTAAATAAAGAATGAGAGAGAAAGTAACTCATGTAATAAATGATATCACTTGTATTAAGGACAAATACGAGAAAAAATAGGATCTACTAAACAGAAGAAATATGTTAATAATTACTGTATTTATTGATGCATCCTTTGGCAGATGTACCTGTTTTAATTTCGTTTTAGTCCCAAGTCCCAACTTCAACCAATTCTTTTCTAATTTCTCTCTCGGTTTTCCACAAGATTAAATTATTTGAATTTCATACTTCTCAAGTTTCAAATTGATAGAATTTTCTAGTGATTAAACATTGATGGAGTAGGTCTAGTAGAGAAGATGAAGTTCCTATATTTGTTGTAACTTGTAGTAGGATCAAATATTTGAACAGTTCGCGCCCTATAGTCTAAAGAATTCCATACATATTGGAATTTTCAAGTACTGTACATTTATCTGAGCCCTTGTTTCTTGGAAGCTAGAACTTAATTATGCTTGCAGTAAATTAAATTATTGTGGGTCTGACCGTAAATTTTTCTTATTGGCAGTAATTTAAGAGTCTTGTTTATGGAGGAAAGCTCAATCACTGAGAAGGACGGAAAATGGCTACATGAGCTTGCTTTGAATAATACAGTTCTTGAGACTCTCAATTTTTACTTGACAGATTTTGCTGATGTCAAGACTCAGGACCTTGAACTTTTAGCTAAAAATTGCCCCAACTTAGTGTCTGTGAAACTTACTGATTGTGAAATACTGGATCTTGTGAACTTCTTTAGGCATGCCTCTGCTCTGGAAGAGTATTGTGGAGGCACCTACAATGAGGAACCGGACAAATACTCTGCTATATCATTACCAGCAAAGTTATGTCGTTTGGGTTTAACATATATTGGAAAGAATGAGTTGCCCATTGTGTTCAATTTTGCAGCCGTACTAAAAAAATTGGATCTCCTCTATGCAATGCTCGACACGGAGGATCATTGTACCTTAATCCAAAGGTGTCCAAATCTGGAAATCCTTGAGGTAAATTCCAAACTTTTGCTTATCAAGACTTTCCAATTAACTTGTCTAGTGTCAACCTCTCTTCTGTATATATGCAATTCAATTATGCATTACATTGCACACACATATATATAAAGTATGTTAACATTGAATTTGTTAAAATACTCCTCTTGCTTGTAAAAACAAGTGGGAGATAATGTAATAGATGTTATGGATGACCAGAATTGCATTTGAAACGTTAATTGTCAACAGACGAGGAATGTAATTGGAGATAGAGGGTTAGAAGTTCTTGGTGGATGTTGTAGGAAGCTAAAAAGGCTTAGGATTGAACGAGGAATGGAGGATGAAGAAGGAACTGTTTCCCATAGAGGGCTAATAGCCTTATCACAAGGCTGTTCGGAGCTTGAATACATGGCTGTTTACGTGTCCGACATTACAAATGCATGTCTGGAACATATTGGAAGTCACTTGAGAAACCTCAGTGATTTCCGGCTGGTGTTGCTTGATCATGAAGAGAGAATAACTGATTTGCCACTTGACAATGGGGTGAGGGCTCTACTGAGAGGCTGTGATAAGCTGAGAAGGTTTGCTCTATATCTCAGGCGAGGAGGGTTGACTGATGCTGGTCTTGGTTACATAGGGCAGTACAGCCCAAATGTGAGATGGATGCTGCTTGGTTATGTGGGGGAGTCTGATGCAGGGCTTTTGGAGTTCGCTAAGGGGTGTCCTAGTCTTCAGAAACTTGAAATGAGAGGCTGTTCTTTTTTCAGTGAGCATGCACTTGCTATGGCTGCAACACAATTGACTTCTCTTAGGTACTTATGGGTCCAAGGCTATGGTGCATCTCCATCAGGACATGATCTTTTGGCAATGGCTCGCCCCTTTTGGAACATTGAGTTGATTCCTTCTAGAAAGGTGGCTTTCAGTAACCGTCCAAATGAGACCCTAGTTGTGGAGCATCCTGCTCATATTCTTGCATATTACTCTCTTGCGGGCCAAAGATCAGATTTTCCAGATACTGTTGTGCCTCTGAACCCTCACACGTCTGTTCACCCCTAGACTTGTGTATATACCGTTTTCTTTTTGTTTCTCTTCTACCCTTTCATAGCTTGTTTCTATGTTTGTCCTATATTTGTAGTTTGTTTTAGACGAGTAGTCTTGAAATAAACTTGGCTTTTCTTTTCTAATTCAAAAACGCTTCCATTACCGCAATTGGTTTTCTTCCAAACTCAACACTCAATTTTGTGAATAAAAAGCAAGAGGTTTCTTTTTCTTTCTTTCTTTTTTCTTTTCATTCATATTTTCCCATTAAATTAAATGTTAGATCTACATTGTTTATTTTATTATTGTGAGGGTTCAACCAGCTACAAGTGAGCTTAAAATAAATTTGAAGAATTTTTTTTAACTTATGAGAGAGTTATATATTAATTTTTTTGTTAAAAGATTAATTAATAAATGTATGATTTTTTTATGTAATTTTAGTAGAATATTTTACTAAAATCAAGACGGTCTAAACTAATAGAGTGAGAATATATGGTGAAAGTGAGAAAAAAAAAAGAAAATTAAATTAAAGATTTAATTATAAATAATCCCTACTAATTATAATTAGGTTCATATAAAATTTTTATTTTATTTTTTTATTGTTAATTAAAATAACAATAATTTTATTTGGTTCCAAAGAGTGCAATTTTGAGAGTTAGAAAAATTCTTTAATTCATTCTAAACTATATGTATATATCCTAAATCACTTTTGGGAATCATTAACTTACTAATTTATTATTAACAATTGATTTAGCTTAATTATTAATTTATTATCTTTTGTTAAAAGATTTCACCTAAATAATTACACTTAACCTCCACCTACTCATGTCAACTTTGATCACTTCAGGAATCATTGACCCTTGAATTATGCTGGAAAGTAATCTAATGATGAGACCAGGATTTCAATTTCATTTGTTTTTGTTTGAGTTATTATTTACCTTAAATTGGTTTAAAACATAATTACTACTATAAATGTGTTGTACCATTTATTGTTTCCTCTATCTAGCAGAGAGCTTAATACTATTTTCCTTCATATGTTACTTCATCTCTTACCTTTTACAACTCTTCTCTAACATCTAAGATCTATGACTAAGTGAGTTCTCACAGAAAAAAAATAGTTTCACATTTCTACATTGTTCTTTGTTCCCAACTTTCTTTTGGTACGTTTAACTTCACATTCTTCTTCTCTTTTCTTTGAGATGACAAATTTCTTTTCTTGTTTTGTGTTCTTAGTATTGGTTCAAAGATCTTGTTTAAAATCTCAAGTTTCTTTATTTTCTCCCCCTTCAAACTATCATTTTAGTATCTCATTAAGTAAGGGAGACTCTTGCTATTTTCTACTATTTTGATAGAGGAAAAATATTTTTTTTCTATAATGTATTGAAAAATGTATGGTATGGTTTGTTTGACTTGTTAATGTTATAGGTCATGAAAATAGATTTTCTTATTGTTGTTTAGTTGTTATTGATGGTTGGATTCTTGAATATTTTATGTTAGTGTGTGGTGGATGTACTACTAAAATTATATTCTATTTTTTTGTTTTTAATTTCTTTTATTTAGTTTATGAAAGTTTTTTGTGGAAAGGATGAATATGATCTACATGATTGATAGGCATTTGTGATGCGGAAAAACCTAACCCTACTACCAAAATTGATTAGAAATTAGTTTTATAAATTAATACTAATTAAATAATAGTAAATATATATAAACTCTCAAATATCCAATAAATATTGAGAGAAACTTTTTTATAAAACATTTGTTGTTTTGGATCTTGGTGGATTGCTGATTACTATTGAATTTCATGGTGGGATGCACCTGAAGAAAAAAGGAAGCATTTTCAAAACAAGTTAGCTATAGAAAAATTAGAATAAATTAAATTAATGAGATAAAAATTGAAATGGTGAAAATTAACTTTATTTTAACTCATTAGGTCCTAATAAAAGTGGTTTTGTAATTAAATACAATTTTGATCATTTAAAGTGAATTTTATAAAGTTAGTGTATAAATAGTGAGCAACATGATGATAATTTTAGCATAAAAATTCAAAATAATTTATTTGAAGGTTACTTTTGTTATTTAATATTTTTATAATTATTAATACATTTATTTTAATTTAATTATGAATAAAAATAAATATTTAAAATTTATTTAATATTTAATTAATTTTTACAAAGAATTGACTAATGATAGTGATTTTAATGAGAAAATACTAAAAAAAGAGTTAAATGGATTTTTTACTTCAAGAGAATTAATTTTATGATTTAAGAATAATATTTTTACTGGAAAATTTCTTTAAAATACGATTTTAAAGGATTTTACAAACTTTTATGATTTTAAGATAATTCTAGTCATTTTAAATTAGTATAAGGGTAAATTAGTAAATTTATTTTAAATAAGCATAAAAAATTCTAGAAATATTTCTAAGTAGTAAATTTGATTTCAGAAGCTTTTATATATATATATATATATATATATATTACAATTTACTAAGTTCATTTGAATTTATTTTAAAATTATAGAGTTTAATAATTTTATGAAAAAAAGATAATTTTAATAAAACTTATACTTTACTTGACTTTCAACAAAAGTTTAGTAGTTGAGGTAATAATATAAGATGTATTGGTATAAATTAAAATATTTAAAATATTACAGCAAAATTAATTAAATTCTTTGAAATTCTTCATAACGTACGTTATATGTTTCTTAATGGAATGAATTTTGTTATTAAGTATAAGTTATTTGGTGAGGTACCTTTTTGATAGAGGTCATTATTGAGAACTCTGATATAAAAAAGGTGTTCGATGAGACCTTTTCAATGTATTGTTGACTTGACGAAAAATATATAAGTAATTAATAATAATTATTGTTATTATTTGAATGTACATGTATTCATGAATGAGTCGGTGACTGTGGTAGATGACAATAGATCCCATGTTGTGTTGTGAGCAAGCACATAAGTTACGACTGGTTGGTGAGGCCTTCAACCTATTGTTGGAAAGGATGGTGGTGTAGTTGTTGATGAACCTTAAGGATAGATAGACAAACAAATCCCGTATTATAGACCAAGGTCATTGCAAACCTTGTTTCTTGTTAAACCACTATCTATGTATGTCTATCTTGGCAAACCACTACATCATGTTCATATTTAGCTAGCAGTGTGTTGTAACCAAGGCCGTAATTATGTTAGTGAATGAAAGATGGTTGGAATCTAGATTCCTTTCAAGAAAAGAAATGTGGAGACTAAAGTCGCCACCAATATTTTTAAGGTAAATATTGAGAAATCTAAGGTTGGATAAGGCTAGTATGGGAATCAAAATTTGGGTTCAGGAATTAGTTACGTGCATGGGTCACACTAGTATCCCATCACGTCTATCCAAAGATAATTACCCTAACTAAATGCATGAAACAAAGTATAACTCTTACATTACAGCTTTCATCTTTCATGGAATGATGAATATTTACAAAGAAGAAATGAGTGATGTTTTTGGGTTTGGTGAACTTGACAAGAGTTGTCTCTTACTTCTATGTATCTCCTATTGAAATGGAGAAATCAAAGTTTAAGTAGTTTTGGCCGAGGCTTAAAGGATTATATGGAGGGAAAGGTCAAGACCAACTCGATTAAGTGAGGGTGTCGACTAGGTGTCAGCTGGGCTAATGTACTGACTAGGAGCCGACGAGTATAGATAAACAAAGGGTGAGGAGCTGGTTTTTAGATTCAACCAACGAGCGCCGGTTCTTGGTCGGTCTCGACTTCCGAGTATAGTTTAAGGCATGGCCAATCTAGGATCAACCTATAGATTGAGGCACAGATTCCTAAACTACTTGTCTTTAAAAAAATGTTTACCTAAGGGTTGAACACCACTAAATAGATATGCACAGTTGGAAGTTCTAAGAAATTTCACCTAGTATCCAGGTGTTTTCCCTTCCAGTATGTTAAGGAGTAAACAAGCATTACTCTCCTCCTCTTCCCAATGCTTTCTTTCCTTTAGAAAACTTCCTTTCCTAACCTCCCTTTCTCTCTGAATTTTGTCCTTCTCAACATTGTTTTCTTTCCAATTCTTTTCAAGGTTTTCTCTAAAAAGCATTCCTAGCCTCTTTCTTTGAAGCTCGGGGCCTTTTTATAGGCCAGCTACCACCTCCATGATCTTCCAAGGAGATCTTCCACCATTAATGAGGTGGCTCTCTCCAAGGTATAATTAATGTCGCGATGTCCTCCAAGGGATCCTTCTCCATTAATGCGATGACTTTGTCTTAAATGCGGTGGTGACCGCTCCTTCCCTTTCTTTGACCGTCATGGTGGGATGCGTCTCACGCTCCCTGCTTTCCTGCGAGATGACAGGTCTGAGATGACCCTACCTGAGGCGCGCAGCTCCCCATCTTGGCAGCACCTGCCCGAGGCGTGTTTTGGAAGCGTGAGGCTGCTAGGTCTGCTTTCCCAAGCTGCTTTCCTCACACTTTATCCTTTTCTCCTTTTGAAATAAACAATCTGTCTGTACCTTCTCTCTCCTTTTTGTCTCCTTCCTTTTCTATCGCCGAACAGAAAAGGGTATCTACAATTGTCTCCTCTTTATTTGTGTTCAATCAAGCAAGATGATTTTTCATCTTTTCTGGAAAGAACATAAATAAAGATTCTATGGATGGCTGAAGTTGGCATGAGCCACATTGAATGGATCCAAACATGGAGTCGGGCGGGTCCAGTATGGAGTCAGACAAAATTGGCCTCGACACGGAGCTGGATTGAGTTGACCTCGATGCGAAGCCAGATGAGATTGATCTTGGTACAGAGCCGAATAAAAATGATCTCAACATAGAGTCGGATGGAAATGATCTCGACACAGAGCCGGATGGGATTGATCTTGGCACGAAACCGGATTGAATGTTCTCAACACGGAGCTGTATTGGAGTGTTCTCGGCACGAAGTCGGATGGTAGGGTTCTCGGCACGAAGACGGATGGTAGGTTTGGTGCGAATCTTGAAATGGTGCCTTAATTTGAATTTGTCCAAGGTTTGTCAAAGGTTGCGTCTAATGGGATGCGCCTAACCCTTCATAAATGCGCGTCTCTTCGACTTTGGCATTACAATAAATTTTCTAAGATGACCTATTTTATACCTTGTCATAAGGTTGATGATGCATATCATGTGGCCAATTTATTTTTTAAGGAGTTGGTAAGACTACATGGTCTTCCTAAGACCATAGTCTCATTAAGGGACTCCAAATTTCTTAGTCATTTTTGGAGGACCCTTTAGAATAAGTTTGACACAAATTTACTCTTTTCCACCACTTGTCATCCTCAAACTAATGGGTAAACTAAAGTGGTGAATAGGACTTTAGCCCAACTCTTAAGGTGTTTTATGGGAAAAAGGTTGAAATCTTAGAAAGAGTGGGTCCCTCATATTGAGCTTGCATAAGAAAGCACGTGCCCATATGGAAAAGAAGGATGAGCAATATGTCAAATTTGCTAATAAGGACAAAAGGAGGTATTTGAGGAAGGTGACCTAGTTTGGATTCACCTAAGGAATGATAACTTTCTTATCTTAAGAAAATCTAAACTTCTCCCTGTGGGGGATGATCCCTTCAAAGTATTGAGAAGGATTAATGATAATGCTTCTGTGTAAGACATGTTCCAAGTTTGTGGGGGTATCTCTAGTTTCAATGTGTCTGACTTGTCTTCTTATGTCTCAAGTACTCAGGACTCGAATTTGAGGAAAAATTCTTTTTAAGAAGGGGAACCTGATATGTTTCTAGGAAGACATGAAGAGCATGGAAAGGACACTAAGCATCTAAAGGTCAAAGGCCTTGAAGGTCCTATGATCAGAGGGAGACTGAAGAGGCTTGAGGAGGAAGTTCAAGAGAATTTGGACCTCTTTACAAGGCAAGGGGGCCCACTAAAGCCCTAATTTTATTCACACTTTTTGGGATTGTTCAATATGCCCTTGAGTAGCTTGTAGGATCCTTTGTATAACTTCTTTAGTTTTCTTTCTTTGCGTTTCTCTTTGGAGCCTTGCCTCTTTTTCCTTGTATTTTTAGTTGGCCTCGAAGTCCATTAGTGACAGGCTTAGCAACATGCTTAGTGATGGGATTAGTGATCGAGTTCACCTTAGTAAAACATTTAGTGAGCGAATTCCAAATTTAGAAATGGAATTCTGAATTTAGCGAGGGATTGGCAGAAACTCCTTTCCAGTTGGATTTTGGGCTGCAAATTTAGCAAGGCCCAAGGCCTTTTCATTAGCTTTAACCCTTCTCATTAATAAAAGGTATAAAAGCTTAATCTTCACTTACTGTACACAACTTTAGTTCATTTGTGAAACTTGCATTACAGGTAATTAAAGAGTTTTCTCTTAACTTGTTATTGAATTATAACACTCAATTTTTATCAAGTTATTCATAGAGCTTGTGGCAAATCTTGTCATCTCTTATATAATCTCATGAGAGATTAGTGACGAGTCATTTCTCACCTTAACTTCATTTTCTTTTTTCAATTTCTTTCAATTTTTTGGATCCAATTCATTTTGATTTTTCATTTAATTGATTCTTGGTTCCTTAAAGCTTAAGCAAACATGCAAGTTATAGATCTAGGAGAAATCTAACACCTTGTCAGCAACCAAGTAAGCGAAGTAGAAACCAATGTTAGTGCCTCTCTCCTTCATCTTGGTCCCAAATTATTTGACCAAATCTAAAACAAAACACACACACACCAATTATTATAATTCATAAGCATGCATGAGTACATACACAAAAAGCGATACTTTACTAGATTTGGCTATGCCAATATGATAACCTCCCAAGATCTATTTGTGTCACAATGATTCCAAGACACCAAGAATTGGTACAAATCGAGAAAGCTCAAAGGAAACAAAGAAGAAAAAAACTATTAAATTAGAAAAGGTTTGAAATGGATTAAACTCGTCACTTACCAATATAATTGAAAATATAAGAGTGTGTAAGATTTATCAAAAGCCTCTTAAAAACTTGTTAAAAATAAAAAGGTTCTTTATCAAGACAAGATAGAGATATTCTCTCAAAGTTGCAATGCAACAAAACTTCATTCAATCAAAAGTTGAGATTTACACAAATAAAAGAGGGTTTTTATAGTCAAAAGACCTTCACAATTTTGGAGACCTAAGAAAACTAAGGGTGTTTAATTACAAGGTTAGGATTCCATGCAAGGGAACATCTAAGCTAGCTAACCAATTTAGCTTTTTTTTCATAAAAATACATTTTTACCTAGTTATAATGATAATAATATTATATATCCGCACATACACATATTTTCAAATCATTTTGTATGTATCAAACGATCCACTAAATTTACCAAATATAATTTATATTTAAATTGTCTTTTTCTTAATCTGATGGTATGTTCTTTTTTATTTTTAAGACATACCAAAGGTTGGGAGATACCGGAGACTCCATCCGCGATTCTCCATGGCTGGCTAGCAAATCAAGCTTTCATTTCCTCGGTTTAATGTTCAATTATATTAGGGATGAGAGAGAAATTGAAACTAATAGCAACAACACGAGATTTTTGTACAATATAATTCAGTAATGATAATTCCCTGACTCCAAAGCATAACATACATTAGAATGAAAAGCATGAGTTTAAAGGACAAACCAAAAGGGTAGGTGGTGAAAATCCTAAATTACTCTTCACATGTAGAGGTGCAAGTTCCACAACTTTCTATATTGGTGTACAGCATTACAAATATCTTAATTAAAAATTCTTGGTATAAACATCAGCCTAATCTTGCTTCTCTACGTAACACCTGGAAGATAGAAACCCAAAAAAGAAACTCAGTTTAGAAGGTAGCTATCAGTATGCGTACACATGACAAGCAAAATCAATGACAGTATACCTCTTCAGCAAATTTTATCAAAATTGTTGTTCGAGGTCGTTGTTGACCTTCCATGGGCACAAAATGAGCTGTTACAACAGCTGGAAACCCGGCACCATCCAAAACGCCCTTCATTGATGAATGAAACAAACAAAACCACCGTTTAGACCTTTCTCTAAAGAATCAGATAACTAGTTGACAGTAACTGAACAAAGCAAAGCACTTACCCGTACTATTCCGGCAACAAATGCTCCACAGTTAAACGTCCCCATGTCCTTTGGGATAGAAATGAATCTATTAAGCAGAGATCCATAAGATCACTACAAATTGATGAACAAAAATCCAGTATGTGTAACAGTCAAATGAAACGTTGAGACTGAAATTTACTTGTTTACTAGGAGCTCCTTTTCACTGATCATGTATTCATCTTCATGTTCAGTTCCTTTCTCCAGTGAATCAGCTACCTAATATATGACAAGTAAAAAACAAAACATTGAAACTTAAGGAGCTGCTAAAAAATTAAGTTGGTTGCCAGTTGCCAACTTTACATATTCCAATGAAAACAAGTATATGATACAACCAAAATAGAATAAATAGTCCTTGATTGTTACAGAAAATTGGTACTAATGCTCCATTGGGTTCAAGTCACATAGCTTACACCATTGATTATGATTGTAACTACAAGATATATGCCTAGGTGTTGAACAATTTTCACAGCTATTGCCTGTATGTGTATCAGGTCTCTCTCTTAACACCAGATCTGCAAAGTGAACCATACATATGAACTTTCAAAAGATGCAAGGAAAATCGTGATATATCAACCCAACCCAATATGCCCTCCAGCACCAATGTCGTGGTCTGTTCAATAGACATCCATGAGTAGTGGAATATAACATTCTGACCAATAGATTTGTAAAATAAAACCACAATATATTTATATGCTCAACATTTACAGGGCCTATGACTTGGCAGTGATAAACAGTTCTTCTCATCCCAAGGACCACATCAAGGTGAACCTCAAGGATGCTAAAGAAAGCCAACCATCATTACTTTCAAGAATGAACAATCAAAATAGCTTTGTATAAAATAGTTTATCTTGTCATGTTATGCATGCTTCGCAGCTAAGATAATCTTGTTTTCAAGATAGTAATGTGAATATTTCTTCTCTCACAGACAGAACTTCACAGAACCTTTTTCCCAGTCTTGAAAAGCCATACCATAACAGGCTCAACAGAAGAATCTCATGTCTCTAAGCAAAGGATATTTCATGTCATTGTGTAAAACAACATTTAATTCACCTTTCCAAATATCGATAAAATTGGGGTAATGAGGGAATAGGAGCAAATTTTGATAAAGGAGCTCACCTTTCCAAATAATACTTTCCACACTGTACTGTGTACGAAAGAAAGAATACCCAACAACCGTGTCTCCCTTCTGTTTCCCTGTAGTTTCAGAATAACTCTATATCAATCATGCTAATCTCATGCAAAAATACAGACATATTCCACCCTCATGACCAAAGTCAAATCAGTGTCATATTTCAATATACACAAACAATCAACTAGCTGACCCATGAATTTACAAGCCTATCTTTGAACCATTATATCAAATGGACAAAACAGAATTGGCAGAACAACAAAGGATGTGCATGGATTCTTTCACTTTAGAGATAGAATGTTAACAAGCCAAAAAGAGTCTGAGTCTGTTTAAGACAAAGAGAAAGAATGTAGAAATGGACCTCTACTAGTCTAGGTTCAATTAAGAATTGTTTATTATAATAATGGATAGCTAGATTGCACAAACACCGATAAGACTTCATTTTCTTAGTAACAAATTGTCATTACCAAATACTCGTAATCAAGTAGAAATGGTTATATGGGGATCACCTAAACCCAAATGTTTTATCTCCCCCCTAACCCCCTTCATTTCTTGGATAAAAGAACCAAACCTAAGTGATAGGTCATATAGAAACAATCTTGATAGAAAAAATTGCTTACAAGTCCAAGATTCCAAGTACAATCTCTGGGATTAAAATACACTGGGTAATGAAAGTAGAACTGATTATACCATTAAAATGATAAATCCTTCAAAGAGAGGAAGCTTCTGGGTAGCCTAAACTATAGTCCAGTATAGTATCCCCTCTTATCAGGGTCCAGGATTGCCTAATGATATTTAATCTTGGTTATGATAAACAGAGAAAATGTTTACAATAATTTGTGACAGCAACCATACCTTATCTCTGTGGCAAAGCAGCTCAAGAACACGTGCCCCAACCGCATATCCAGCATCCTCCAGTCTGGTGGATTTACATTATCAAATACTAAACTAATACGCATCAATTTGAATATATACATTACAATAATAAAGCATCAGGAAATGGTGTGTTCAAGCCAATTCAATCTTCGGTTGATATAACCTAGAAATTTTACCTCTTCAAGCTTCGTAATTTTCAAAGAAAGTAAGAATGCACTATTGAATTATAATTAAAAAGTTAGATCAACTGTTCACTGTCCTGGATCCAGGAAAAAAAAAATCATCCTTAATAATCAAGTACCGATTTACAATAAAGAAAATACGAAGCATACTAAGGATCTCCCAATTTAAAACCTAAGGGAAAACTAAAACAAAAGCAAAATATGCGTTTCTCTTCATCAAAAGAATGCAATAGATAGAATAAAAGAGAGTGATTACCTTCGTTCGAGCTCACCAATATTGTCGACCTGCGTTTGGTTGTACTGAACAAGCTCCGAGAACAAGAACGCGAACGCACTCAAACTAACCTGCAACGACACGTCAAATTAGCCGTAGAATTCGAAACGCGTGAACAAAGTGATGAATAACGCGAGATCTGGACTATTGATAAGAGTGGTTGAAAGGAAATCAGAGAGAAGGAAATTGGGGAATAGAGTTAGTGGTTGGAAATGGAGAGAAGGTATAGAAAGGACCTCTTGCTTGCCCTTCGTGAGGGGCTTGTCCAGAACGTTACCGTATTGCTTCATCTTTCCCACTCCGATCATCCTCTTCCTGCTTCTCTTCTTAACTTATCGGAGATTTCTCCACCCTGTCATTTTTTAAATTCACAAAAACCAACACTTATTTTCCATTTCATCTACCCTAGACAAATACAATTAATTAATCACACATGTTTCTTTTTTTTTTTTTTTTTTTTTTTTGACATGTGAGTTTTTTTTTTTAAGTGTTCTCAATCACTTAATAAAATAAATATTTTTTATTACATAAAATTAATCAAATTCACACACATATATATAAACTTCAACAAAATTATTCTAATTTAACTAATTTCAAAGATATGTTTAGATGAGTTTAGATGAGTTTTTGTAAAATACTTATATGAAAAAAAATAAGTAAAAAAATAATATTATATTTTTATTAAAAAAAATTAAAAAAATTAATACGAGAAAGTATTAAAATATTAATTTGTGTATAAATTAATTTTAATTTATAAATAAATTTATTTAAACAAACTTTTAGTTTAGGTAAATATTTTTTTAAAATTATAATTTAAATTTAAACAAAATTGTGTTTTACGAAAGTATTTATAATTTTGTAAATAAAAAATAAAAAATCAAATACACAGTTAAACTAATTTATTTGTGGATGAAATAATTTTCTGTAAAATTAATCTAAATTGTACATAGTACTGGTGAAATAGAAAAACTTAAATTTAAGCAAATTATGGTCTAAGTATATGCAGGCCATCGTGTTAATTAATTCATAAAAAAATATAAATTATAAGTTAATTAACTATCCATATAGACTATATTGATAGTCTAATAGTTATGTGATGGAGGATTTTTATTCTTTGTATATAAACAATTGTAAATACAAGTTAATCAACCATCTTTATTTTGATTTTATTATTATTTTTTGGTTGTGTTAAACAATCTAAAGATTTGAAATTGGTTGTTTTAAATGAGATTTTTCGGTACCTATTAACTAAGGTAAAATGAGAAAATCGAATATTGAGGAAGAGCAAAAGGGATCGGGTGAAGGCATGAATAATAAACCTTAACCTAGTACAGTACAAATTATTTTTCTCATGGTCCTAATTCACGACTCTAGTATCGAGGAACAAACTTAATTTACAATGTGTTTCCTCGGGAGAAATTGATCATTGGAAGACATCATTCCTAACAATCCTTGAACATTTAAAAATTTAATAATCTATTACTAAATAAATAAGAAAGATTAATGAAATGTTAACTAATTGACTCAGATACTTGATTAGTTCATTTAATAAATAAATAATATTTGATTCTATTATTTGAAATTAAAAAATAAACAACAATATAATTTTTGTATAAAATAAGCAAGTTCATGTTTATAAATTTACGGGATTAGGTAAATTTTATATTTGAGTATTACTTTTAATTTTTTGTTATTGTGTTATAAGTATACAATATTTATCCACTTTAATCATAATTAATCTCAATCAAATAACATGATTTTAGTTAAATGTTTCAACCATGTTTTTTCAAAAAAAATAAATAAATAACAACATTTGTTTTATTTTCAGATCTCAAAACCTAACATTTTACTTACCAAAACTTAGTTCCATTTACAGTAATACAATGTTGGTACTTGAATCTTAATATAATTCATCATTTTTTATTTTATATTGTCTAACTTTTTAAATTGCAAAAGTACTAGGTTTCACAATGAAACAATTTCAACATCTCCCTTAATAATCTTGCAACATATTTAACTCAAAATAAATAATTTCAAAAAATATCTTTTTACAATAACAATGACTACAAGTATTATTATCAATACTCTGTACATGTTACGTGCATTTAAAAAAAAATAAATTTTTTAATATAGATTAATATTTTTAATAAAACATTAATTTCTATTGTTAGTAATTAGTGTAGTATCTCCAACTTAAGGGGAAGTCAAGAAGGCTAATATTAAAATAATGCTTATTAAAATTTAAATTTATTTAATATTAAATATTAATATATTGTTTTTTAATTTATTATATTTTAAAACTTTCAACTATTGAGATTTTTATAAAAAAAATGATTTCATATTTTTAAAACTGTTGAAATAAATTATGGATAAAATCAATAATTTGAATTGACATGTATACAAAACAATAAAAATAAAAAGAATTAAGTTTTGGCGTAACTAAAAAAATTAATCTTTTAAGTAAATATGTGACATCGTCCTTATCCTTTTTATCAAATATATTTTTCATATATTATATTATTTTTATAAATTTTGATCTCTATATTTATTAATACCATTTTTAAATATAAAATAATTTTTTCTGTAATATTTTAAACAAACAATATAACTTCTTAAATAATTTACTATAGTATTTATGCATATACCTATTTCAAAATTGTATAGTCTTATTAACAAATTAACTAAAAATAACAACAAAAAATATTTCTTAATAATTTAAATTATTATTTTCACAATAGTATACAAAATTATGAACTTGAATGGAAAACTTACGCGATTGCCTCGTTTCGGCTATTATATATATATATATATGATATTTTTTTATTTTTCTGTTAAAATTTTTTGGTAACTTTTTTTATTACAACATTCCTTATATTATCACATTCTTTTTGTTAAAATATTTTTTTTTCTTTCTTCACAAATATAAATATACTCATTTTATTATATAATATACTTTATATTTAAAGAAAATAGTTATCTTAATGTAATACATAGATCTTAACGAAATAATATAATGTTATTTGATTTAATAATATTAAATTTAATGAAGTAAATTAGATATTATTATTTATCAACCGCTCCTAAGTATTAATTGCAAACCTGTAATGGATGCATGTTAGTGAGTGCCTGGCGTTCAAAACTAGTGTCTTCACTTTCAAAATATTTGTAGTGTGTAGGTGTGGGGAGAAAGTGGTGCATCTAGGTAGGCTAATGTCCCATTAAGCTTGAGTGTAAGGACTGAAATTCTTCTTGGGCTATAATTATATTATCGATATATTTTGCCTGCTTGGGAAGAAATTTCTCTAGTAAGGGTAAATCACCTCCTCCATCACCATTCTTACCCTTCATGCCAGAATCTTTGTAATTCTTTTTTTTAGTAAACATTTCAGAGGCTAACAGGACAAAAAAATTCATGTCTCCTACTTTCGGGATCAAGACAATGAAAGTCTCATTGAAGATAATTTTCAAAAAAATACTAATTATATAAAATTTTCTAATTCATAAATTCTTAAATATATAGCAGTGAATTTACTTTTGTACTATCACCTAGAATTCTCGACTTTCATAATGAAACTCTTATTTTTTTTTTAATTAAATATTGTCGATGTTATGTTTTTTTCTCTAGGAGATATTTTTCATACACTCTTGTACAAGAATATGCGTATCAATCCTTTCAAATTATTATTTTTATCTTTATTTGTGTATTTAATTTTTGTAATCTCTACTTGTCTCTATTTAAAAATAACTTTATATTAGAATCTAAATTATTTATTATAAATTTATAATATAATTTATATATTTCAAATTATTTTTTAATATAAAATTTAATTATATAAAAAATATTTATCTTCTATAATACACATGCTAAAATATTAGTTATTAAATAATCTTAAATGCATTAAATTAAATTATATTATATTCAATATTAAAATTAGAATTCAATCTAATTTAATTAAAAATATTATAATCAAATTTTCATATGGATTATTGTTCAACATTAAATTGAATTGATAGTTAACAACGGAAAATTTTGAAAATATTTATAGTTAATATAAAAGTTAATAATTTTATTATACATATGATAATTTATAATCAATAACTCATTAGAATTGGTCTATAGTTGTGCAAATTTTAACATATGATGTTGCTAAAAAAATTATAATTAAATAACAATCAATATATTTAAATTACAATGAATAATATATACACCAAATGAAAGATTTTTTTATACTCTAATTTAATTACAAATTGACATATATAAATAAATTTGTTTAATTTTTATCATAAATATATCAAAAGTTATAAAACAAAATTGGTTCAATTGCTTGCATAATAAACTCTTTAAATTATTTTTTTTTTTAATCAAGATCATAATACATTCGCGGGCCTGTTGACGTTCAGGGCCTCATAAACGGATATTTGTAACAGCTACAGTTGTGTTTTTGGTATAATATGAAAACTGCAGTTTAACTCTACATTGCATTGTTCTACATACCTATCCAATAAATACCTCTATTTCTCTAATCGATATTTTATGTTTATTATAACTGAGTTCAAGAGTTCTCTCTCTGTTTACTTCCTTCTATTTTATTTTTTCTTTCAAAATTATCAAATCATGTATTATATATTATTATATTAAAAATATTATTATTACTATTATACTGTTATATTACTACTAGTATAATAATGCATATATAATATTCATATATTATTATAGCATTTTATATACGAAATTATTACTCATATACTATAATATGATATATCCTATTATAATTAAGGTTTTATCTTCATTTACTTCATCATTATTATTATTACTGCATATAATATTCATTTATTATTATATTATTATAATATCATATATAAAAAATTCATATAATAGATTTTTTACAGGAGTAAAATAGTTTGAAAAGTAATAAAAAAAATTTTATTTTTATTTTTTCTGAAGAGTAAAAACATTTTATTATTATTATTATATAAAATATTTTATTATGACATGTATATATTTATACCATTTATTCATATATTATTATAATATCACATATAATACTGTATAGTATTTATATATTACATTATAATAATAGTATATTATATTGTTTATGAAATGAAAATAATTAAACATAACAATAATTTTTTATTATTATTTCTACAAAAATATTTATTATTGTATATGTATTATAATTGAGCAATCATTTCATAATTTTTTTGGTCAACTTCTCTATTCATTTGCATGATTTTTTTTATTGATGTAAATGATTTTTTTCGGTCATTATTATTATTTTCTGCCTAATTGAACGATTTTTTTATTGATTTAAACTATTTTCTGTCCATATTTGTCACCCATTTTTATTATTTTTTTACCTTTTTTGTTTATTTGCAAAAAAAAAAAATTCGTTTCCCCCATTTTACTGTCTATTTGTATTTGTTTGTTCATTTAAATATATTTTTCAATAATATTCCATTCATTTGCATTATTCCTCCGCCCATTTTCCCCGCTAATTTCAATGTTTTTTCATTAGTTTTATTTTATTTGCATTTTTTAATTCATTTGTATGATTTTTTTCTCACTTATTTACATATTTCCCCCACTCATTTAATTTTTTTTCAATACTTATTTATTTATTTTCTCCCTAATTTGTGTTGTTATTTTTCACCTATTTTATCTAAATAATCAGTTATTTGAAATTTTAGTTTTGATAATAACTTTGTACGCAAATAAGATGCAGGTTATTAAATTGTGATCCTACATGTATTTAGATCATGTTATTTAGGAAAAAAATATGAATGTTAATTATATTAAGAAAGTATTAATCTACTTATAATTTAAAAAAAAGTATTATTTTAGCAAAAAAGAAGAAGAAGAGAGTTTAATTGATTAATAAGTTTCTTTTAAAAAAAGTTTCAGGTCTACTAATTTTCGTGCTTTGATTGAGTTGTTGCCCACATGGACCATGACATTGAGACACGAAAAAAAAAAAAAAAAAAACAGCGTTAGTGGATTCTACCAAACGAATAAAAAGTGCTAATGGAGACAGCAAGGATATTTGCATCTTGGTTCCAATGTTTATTTGCAATAAAAATCTCTTCATTTTCTCTATTTATTGCATTTTCCTTAAGGTGACTAAGATATGATCTGTTATCATTATCAATATATATTCAATGACATTCATAGTCCCGAGCTGTGTCTCAACTTACTATTCTTCTTCTTCTTCCCTTTCGCCCTCAGAATTTCTCACTCTCTCTTTATCTTCGCCTTTTCAGTTGAAAGCTTCAGATCACAACCGATCCACCATTCACCGCTTTCTCTTCACAAGGTATGCTCAAATACCCACTTTGACTACGTCAACTTTTCAGTGTTTCATTTCTCTGAACCAAACCAAGCAGATTTATAATACGAGGATGTTTTTTGAGCTTTCAAATTTGACCCTTTTTTTACCCTTTGCTGAAACTGCTTTCTGCTTGTTGTTGTTGATGTTTTTGGTTTATATAAGTAGCTCAAGTTATTGTGATAGGCAAATCTAACGAAAATCGTAGTCTCTGAAGCCGATCCAGTGCCTTGTGAATTTGGAATTGGTGGTGAATTTAGATCTAAAAGCCACAGCAATGTCTTTTATCGGTACCCAGCAAAAATGCAAGGCTTGTGAGAAAACGGTTTACCCCGTTGATCAGCTTTCTGCTGATGGCACTGCTTATCACAAAGCTTGCTTCAGATGCTCTCACTGCAAAGGAACATTGAAGGTAGTTTTTATTGCTAATTTTTGTTTAATGTATTTGCTTTTTTTTATGGGTGAACTCATGATATCTCCTGGCCCGAGAGTTAGAGGCTAATCTTTTGAAATGTTGAAATTCGTTTAAAGGACTGACCTGAGATCAAACCCCTGAGCTTATGGGGCGTATTTATCTTATCTGTTAACCATACCAGACCTTCTTGGTGTTTAATCTATTTGCTTGTATTGCTGTTAGCTGCATTATTTATTTGATAGCATATCAATATTGTTCTTTATTTTCATTTGTTGAATTTTGCAAAAGATCCTTACTTTTTATTTGACCCTGCCTTGCATCCATGTAAAATATCCATGAGAGTTTTAGTCTGTTGGTAAGAAAATAGTATGAGTTCATGATTTGATCAGGAAATGAATGGTGACAACCCCATTTTTTTGTTTAGAGTGTGATGAAACTAAGAATTTCTGGAGTGTAAAATCTACACTGGATCCATGTATTGACACAGATCGGGTCCTTTTAGTAATGTTGGACTTTGATTGAGTTAGCATTTGTGTATCTGAGTTTAAACTTGATGATCTTTATGTTTCATTCAGCTGAGCAACTATTCCTCGATGGAAGGTGTTCTTTACTGTAAGCCTCACTATGAGCAGCTCTTCAAGGAGACTGGCACCTTCAGCAAGAACTTCCAGTCACGTATGTTTTCTTCTTTTTCTTCTTTGAGGATGGAGCTGTGTTTGTGTGATTTTTTAATCAGATGCCTCTTTAATTGGCCATATTTTCATTTTCAACAGCTGCAAAGCTAGCAGATAAGATAACTCCTGAGCTGGTAAAATGCTTAATTTTGCATTTTTCAAACTTCATTTGATAAATAGGTCTATGGCATTCAATATTGTTGAATAACTATTGGCATCTTTTGTTTATTCCAGACAAGGTCCCCTAGTAAAGCTGCAAGCATGTTTTCTGGGACACAAGAAAAGTGTGCTACATGTGGAAAAACTGCTTATCCATTAGAGAAGGTAGGATTCAAAAATCTCAGAAGCAAATTAGTCGATGATATTCATTATAAAGTTACAAAATATCTTTGTTACAAATTGGGTCTATGGATGTTCAGGCCTCGAGCAAGAACTTTATTATTAATCATATCTAGATCCTGTAGATTACTAGAGTATCCTCCTTCTCTAGCTGTACATATGTGAGTAACCAAAACATTGAACTTTGAAATGTCTTTATGAAGTTGAAAGTGGGATAAATGGAGCATAAAGAAGGTTGGTGTAAACTGCCTCTTTATGTCCCTTTCAGGAAATATGATGAGTTTTGGGTTAAATAACCAGAGCATAAAAGCACATGTATTAGTTTGACCTTTTGCCTTTGGCTGGTACTCATGGTTGTGTGAAATCAAGCAATATATGTTACTGCTTCCCATGTGCAAAATAATAGGACATTAAACTTCGTTTTCTATTTGGACCACAAATAGACTCAGCTATAGCTTCCTTATCTTGATGGGAGATACGTGTGTAGAGAAAAAGACAAATCATATTTTATTTCTGTGTTTAAGATGATGAAACCTATATTCTGATTTAGTTCATAATTCTCACAAGTCATCGAAGTCAAGAAAGCAAAATTGCATTTGCTTATGGATAATTCTGGAACTTCTCTCTCCAGCCAGAAATAATTAAAATAAAATTTTCACAATACGATATCCATGCTGGTAGTGACATATAACCTGGCAACTTGTGTTTGTGGTAATATCAACTAATATTGTATCAATTCATTCTAATTTTTTGTTTCTAGGAGGGGAGAGTAGACTATCTCCGACTCAAATGACAATTTATTCAACTGAAAGCTTTAAATAAGTAAATGCAAGAAGATGATATAGCCAAACTGAAGAATATACCGATTCTCATATTTTCTAGTAAAATTATTTATCAATAATTGCCTGAATGAGTAAATGTAAATCTAATTTAATCTACTGTCTTGGTTTTCTTGTTACTATTTATAATATGCATATCTCTTCTTTGAGTGTAGGTAACAGTGGAAGGACAGGCCTATCACAAATCATGTTTCAAGTGTTCACATGGTGGATGTCCCATAACCCCATCGAATTATGCAGCCCTTGAGGGCATTTTGTATTGCAAGCACCATTTCTCCCAGCTTTTTAAGGAGAAAGGGAGCTATAATCATCTTACTAAGTCTGCATCAATCAAACGTGCAGCAGCCTCTGTTCCAGAATCTTGAATGAATGTTGAATGTTGAATGTTGGTTCCTTCTGTTGCCTTTTCTTAAATACATTTTGGTCTGTCAAGCAAGTGTTTGTATGTGTGGCCTTTTTAGTTTTGATTGTTCTCTCGTGACTTTATCATTTCTAATATGTTTACTTACACATGCGTGGCGTGCAAATCTTGTGTGGTTTATTTATCCAATGCACATTCAGTAATATGACTAATGAGAGCGTGATTTGCAAGATGTATCTTTCCAACTTGATGTCATTGCCTTTACCCAATGCTATCTTATATTTTATATACTTTTGCAATTTTACAAGATTGAGAAATATTGGAGGATTTCAGTATCATGCCGCCTTTAGTTTCTTTCATGGTATGATTCAGGGCGTCTGGAAAGTGATTTCTTGTTAGAGACTCCAAAATATTTTTTTGTTAGATTATTAAGATATGAAAATTGAAATAAATAAGAAAAAAATTAGAATAGCTAACATTGTTTTTATTATGAAGTTAATACAATTACTAAAAATACATTAACTTCATAATAAAAGCAAAAATAAATCAAGGACCATGGGTAAGAACTTGTTCTAACTTAACTAATAATTTCATGTATGAGCTTGGTACGAAATTGTGTTAAATATTTGAGAAAAAAAAAACTGTTGTTTATGATAGTTTTTGAAAATTATCAACGGCAAAAAATAGGTATAAAACATTAGAATGTTTGAGGATATTATTTTAAGAAAAATATTCATTTAAGAACAAGAAAAAAAGTCCTTCAAATATAAATATTAACACAGGTAGTTCAAACTATTGACCAAGTTTGGTCCATTTAATTAGAAAAAAACAAGGTCAACAACGACAGTGGTTTTAAAATTATATATACATGGCATAACACACTACTGAACAAGTACGGTCCATTTAATTAGAAAAAACAAGGTCAATAATGTCCATGGCTTTAATAAATTAAGAGCATTTAGCGACAAGGACCGAAGTAATATGCAACTTAAAAAAGAAATATATTGTTAAGAATGACAGTAGTAATTTATATATAATATTCAAGATCTTTAATTATCATATGATTTTTTTAAACTATTGATACGCGATTAACTACGTATAATTGTTATAATTTTATTAGTAGTTTCGAGATCAGGAGAATACACGTTATTTTGTTATAATTTATATAATTTATTTTGTTATTATTAGCTTCAATAATATTTTGAATTCTTATTTTCTTGACTTTCCAATTTTTATAATTATTTTTAAATAGTTTAAACATATAATCATAAAACGTTATTCTTTTAATAAATTATTGCATAGATGGATCTTAATTTTAAAAAGTATAAATACTTTATTTTATACTTTTATCTTTTCAAATTTTTATAGCTATTTTTTTTCCTTCTAAATTTGCAAAATTAATACCAATTAAAAGTACATTAATATTAATATATCAGTAAAAATGTATTGTATTATTTATATTGGTCATAAATAGAGAAAAATAAAAATATGTTTATTATTTATATTGATCATAAATAAAGAAAATAAAAATATTTTTTAGTATGATATAAGTAAATACTATATTATCTTATTTTTTATAAATTTATTATCTTTTAATCTCATTCTTGTAATTTTTAATTAAAATTAAACTATTAAATTAATTTTATTTTTAAATACTTTGTTAATAATGTATGTCAATAAATATATATTATCTTTTCAAATTTTATTTTTTATACATTTATAACATAAAGAGAAATTAAAACTACACTCGTTCTTAATAAATCGTTTAAATATATTTTATTACGTGTATTGATCCTAAATTGAGAAAAATATATTTTAATAAAATATAAGTAATAAGCCTTAAACGCGAGTGATAAGAATTTTCATTTATAACATTGTTTACTTAAATATAATCTACTTTAATGTAATAATATTAGTTAACACAATTTATGTATGTTACTTGATTAAGATGTCAATAATTCTAATTCTATTTTTAAGTAAAAAAAATTGTTAGAAAAAAATACTCACTCATAGTTTTAAAAAAAAACTTTAATACGTTTTTTTTTCTTCTTCCAGCTGCCACTTAATGATAGTTAAGTCCATCTTAGCTCAAGGTACTTACTTATAGTAGGTCTCGACTACTAACGTTATGTTAATAAGATCTTTTGTAATGTAAAAAAAAAAAAAAAAAAAAAAAGTTCAGGCCTGTATTTCTGATGTAGTTTTTAATTACAAGACTAAAACTACAACTATCCATGCAGAACCAACCAGTATTCACATTCAAGTTCATATATATACTCTTTATGTATCCAATTTACTGATTAATAATTTGCCACTTATGTAGTGTATTAAGAGTTACATCTATCACCGATTGCATATTTGGAGTAACATTCTTGAAAATGCATTCATTGCATTGTTCTCATATGAATCAACAGATCATGATAATTTGATTTATAAGAACATCGTCGTTGAACTTTAGAATAATTGTGAGCCAATCTTAAATTGATTTATCTTTAGGACTATCAACACTAAGAACAAATGCAGAAATTAACTATACATTCTTACTCTGCAAACACAATGATTTATCTATGAGGATCAATATATTTTTAAAGATTAATAATCTTAATAAAATATTATTTTACAATTATATATAAAAAAAGACATCACCCGTCTCAATATTTATGTCTAGGTTTGGCTTACAAAGGACTATCAAGAGAGGATTATTTTTATATTAGTTTTTATAATAATATACGGAGATTTTGAGTTATAAAATATCAAATAAATATTTATAAGTTCTTTAATTTGGTATGTATAATATATAGTTAACCGTAATTTTTTTAGATGAAATAAGTCAAATTTAAAATTGGAAAATTTAAACTAATTTTTAAATTAAGTTAAATTTAAAATTTATATTAATTTATAAATAAAATAGTAAAATTTAAGTAACATATTATTACTACTAGAAGTTCAATCTCACTTATTTCTTACGGTGTTTGGATAGGCAAAAAGGAAAAATTAGTGATTGGATAATTTTTGAAATTGTCCTAAGGCAATGTCGTCAAGCTTATTACGGTGTCGTTTTTAGAAAAGCGGCGGTGTTGCCGTTGGCGGCGGAAGCGGAACCCTAATCAGTCGAAATGTTGGAAGGTTCCGCGGTGGGAGAGGTTCTGCTCCGTTTATCGTCCCGAACAGCGGAGTCTCTGGCCAGCGTCCCCTACACTCCACAGCGAGGCTCCAACGTCTCCGTGAAAGCCTTTCTGGAACCCCTCCTGGTACCGAGTACGACCGTGAAAGACTTCGCTTTGGCGTGTGCTCTCCTTTCCTCTTCCACCTTGGACTCTTCCGGCATTCTCTCGTGGATTCCCATCCACCTCTCCTCTCTCGCAACCTCGTCCTTCTCCGAGCTCTCCCACGCGTACTTCGCCGAATTTGGCGACGTAAATACTGGCCTCGTTGCTCCGGAGAAGAGGCTGGTGCTGGAATTGATGCCCGAGGTTTTACCTTTTCTGAAGGAGAGGATTAAGGAGAGTTCGATTGATAAGTCTGATGAGAGCTGCGAGTTCTCTGCGGCCCCCGCTGGATTCGCAATTCTCGCTGCTTTTCAGTTTAGATGGTTTGTCACCCAGGTACCTACTCGTCTGCTAGGGTTTTGATACTTTATTGTCCTGATTTTAAGTTTTAGTTCCTGCATGTTTTCATCACTACACTTAAAAGTTAAGCTTTGTCCTTGACATTGAATACAAGAGAAATTTTGTAGCGTTATAAAATTGCTACAAAAACTTTTTTGACAGTGATAAACTACTACAAAAAAAGGTTAAAATGTCTTGGGTCTATACCTTACTGTCTTGTACAGGGATTACAACTTAAAATGGGGACAACCGCTGGGTTCAAATGAATAGTTTAACCAGAATTTAAAGTTTGGTTCAGTTATTTGTACATGTTGAGACATTTGAGATAATGATTGGATTTATGATAGGTTGATTATCCTCATTTGGGCAAGTTGTGTGGATTGGTGATTCCTTGTGCACTGAATGCTGTTGATCATTGGTCCCCAGCAGTGAAGGTATGTGCTGTGCTGTGCTGTGCTGTAGTAGCAACTAAAATATGAGGCTTGAAAATAATCTAGTGTTTGTTTGATTTGTGATTGATTGTATTGAAACTTATGAATCATTACAACTGTATGTATGGAAGGGAGTGGAATCTCAAAATAGTTTGGCTGGTGCTGAGTTTTTCTTCTCCTGTGTGATTTCAGGGACAGGGCATGATTAGCCTTGCACATGTTGGAAAAAATGTGGATGCTGCTGAGCTTGGTGGGTATGTGGATGTGATTCTGGATGCCTGCTGCCAGAACACTGCTTCTGATGATGAGATATGGCATCATGTGGTTGAGGCGTCTGTAGTTCTTGTGACTCTTACTCAGAGAAGTAATCCACGTAGTCCATGGTATATTCATCCATTTCCATTCTATTTTCTTTCAATTTTAGATGTTATAGCTTAATTTATTTTTTTTATTAAAGATTTTTTCATGTTGAATACTGTATGGAATTCTGGCATTGGAAGGATTAGCTAACTGAATAAGCAGGAAAATGGGTATCATTTAACCATGAAGTCCTGTGTCTTTATGCAGTCAGAAAATGCATTTGGTTCTTGACTGTACAGACTGAAACTTGAAACAGTTTTCACTTTCAAGAAATATGGCATATTGTAGTACCCATTGATTGTAGTTCACTAGTCTTTATTCTTTTTCATTTAATTAGAATGGAGTAACATAGCTCTGTTTTTATAGAAGTTTTGGCTTGTACTGAGTCACGGGAGCATAAACTTTTTAAAATTATTTTTACAAACTTTTACTATGGGGGCAGATTTTGACTTTACATGTCATGATGTCACAAGTGAAGAATTTTTATTTACCACTTTAGAGGGTGTTATTTAGTTTAAAAAATGTTTATATATACATTCCCCACAAGCCATACACATGTAAGTAGTCAGAAAGTGTTCCTCGATATCTCAGATTTTGGAATAATAGATCCTTGTGTTTAAACTCAGCTCTTTGAGCATATCTTCCATCTTGATTTGAATCTATCATTATCTTGAGTAGGTTTGAAAGGATGCTAAATGAGATGTTAAGTCACTTAGAGCGCCAGCCCAGGAACAAAGAGCGCCGCATTGCATGGCTTAAATCTGTCAATTCACTATTTAATGGAGTTGGTCTCATGCTTTTAGCTCACTTCAGGCGCATTTTCCCATTATTTTTTCAGTGGATGCATGCTGATGACAATGAGACTATTATCTTGGTGAGAACCTTTATATGTATTGAAACTTTGGATGACACTTTAAGTTTATCTTACTGAACCAAAATCATTGGCTGTAACCTGCAATGTTGAAGTAGATGTACATTCAAAATAGTTGCATTTGTTTTAACTTGGAAGAGGTTTCAACATTGGCTCTCCTTTCTCTTTATATGGTTTTGACATTGATGAACAATTGAACATACATGCTACTTTGTTCTTTTAGTATTTGGCAAAAAGAAGAAAGGAAGTAATTTCTGATTAACTCTTTGATATGTTTTTATTCTGCAGGTTCTAGAATCTACTTGTATAATTTTGAGACTGACTTGGATAAGGAACTCACCATTTGTTGCAAGGTGAGTTAAAAAATTACCCTGTGAAATTTTTATTTCAGATAAATGTGACATTGATGTCATGAGAAATAGGTTTCCCTCTTAGATTAACTTTGGTACTTAGTAGCACTTGAGCATTTCCTTTACTTGTTTGTGTCGTCATCCTCCTCATTATTATTATTAAAGATTACAACATTACTATGTAATCATCTAATGTAAATATTGTATTGACTTGATCTCATGATTATTATTATTTTTCCTATGCTATGATGAGTCTTTAAGTTTCCTTTCAATTTTAAGATGTTTACAAGGGTCAAGAAAGAGAATGAGCAGAAGATGAGGCCATGACTTTCTGATGTTCCTATTTGATATTTATTCCATCAAGGAATAATGTTATATTTTTCAACAGTGATAATCTTGGTATCCAACTCTAGAGAAGCGACCACTTCGAAATTAATTTACCATAGTCATCCATTGACATACTAGATATCTAGACTACATTGCAATCATTGCATCCTGTTCTTCAAAACCCATTTTTTGGTGAACTCCGAAGTTACAGAAATTAATCTTGTCTTGGTTCCCACTTACGTGACGGAATCCTGGATCTGTGGGTATAAACATCTTTATTTCTTATCCTGTATTTGCCTTGTTAATAAAATTCATTTGGAGCACATGATTTGACTTCAGATTGGTAGATGAACTTGCTCTTCTGCATAAGGAGGCAGCATTGAGAACAGCTCGGGAGGAGATTAGAGCAAATATATGTCAGATACTGATCCTACTTCAAGAGTAAGGCTTTATTTTTGGATTAATTTTTACAAGTGATATGCCCATGCCCTCATTTAGTTGATGTCTTTTCTGCGTACCCAGAAGCAAAGGCTTGCATTTTAATGCGGCTTGGAACAAGCATCGATCTGATCCAGACTTGACCACGCTTGATCTGTCATTAAGTGGAAGAAGTAATACAAACCTTGATACCGTGCCTTCAGAGGATTGTCATCAGCAGGGTTCGGTACCAGTTCAATGATAAGTTGATTGCATTTCGGATTATTTCAGTGTACCACAATTTGAGTTCATATAGGTACATGTTGGGCAAACATCTCATATAGGTGCACTACCTGTGATTAATTTGGGCACAATAACAGAAGCTGCAAAAGCCACCTCTTTTTAATTCTACCGTCTACTTATGAAACAAAGCTGTTTTCCTTTGCTTCATTGGATGTAAGCATGTAACTAACATAATGGATGTATGTGTATCTAATTAATTATGAAACTAGTAAAGAGCTATAGCTGCTGAAAGTTTTGAATGTGAATAGCTGAATTTGTTTGTTAAAAGTCCCGAGAGTAAATATTTAAATTGATGATTCAAAAAAATACAGGTGATATCTAATTGTTGCTCCAAAAATATTCATTACTTAAAAGAATGTAAAAGCGCAGTAGCGGAGAGCATGTATATAACTAATTGATTTGGATCTAGATGAGATGGACACTAAAATAGCCTTTGAAATTGGGATAGCCATAGGTATGGCACATATGATCCTCAATTTGCATATCAAGTAATGTGCTACTCAGTGACCACCCTGGAAAAACTATCCTAATACGCATAAATTCATCTGAATAGTGAAATATTGCTTCTTATATTAATTTCTTTTATTTGCGCTAAGCTTCGTTGGATGCCTGCAATCAAACATGTGAAGATGGTGTAAAGAGTTTGACAGAAAAAAGTAAGAGAATAGATGCAGAGTATTAGGACAGCATATTTGCAAAAACAAACGAACTAGAACTATAAAAAGTTGTAGTTAGTTGGCATTGATTATTCTTCATTTAATGTTGCCATTAGAATAATGCTTGCGACAATATCACTTTGTTGTTCCATATTAATTTAGTCTTCTGGCCCTTAATGCTGACTGCAGGAGCAAAACAACTAGTAATTAGCCATTTGGGCATTCTTCTGTGCCCACTAGTGCAGTATCCAAATTGCTGTGATCTACCATAGCCCCATCACTCTAGCTATCTTCATGCATCTTGTAGGTTTTTTATTCTATGAATATATGGGGTCTAAGTTGCCTCCTTTTCTCACTGCATAGATGCGTTAATTTGCAAACAGCTAGAATATGTAGTAATGTTACTAGGTCATATAAAATATAGTAGAACAAAAAAAAAGGCATCTTTAACTATCTAACTCCCCTCTGCTTCCATCTGTTTCGTGTTCTTTCTTTAACAATGTTTGGGGTTTGCCTAGTCCAAAAAAAAAAAGAAAAACGGTGGCAAAATTACCTAAACAGAAATCAATTACAACTTAGCTAACGACTAGTAAAGACACACCAATGAAAACAATATATCCCAAATTCAACATTTTAGATATGAGGGTGCCTAGTTCTTTTACAGTATATGGAATACAATAAACAGTGGGAGCACCATGCCACAATATTTCACTACTACCTGCAAAGCTCTGCCTCCTGATTTTAAGAGCAAATAGCTGTTGTTGAATGGAATATCCCAACGTGTTCGTTGCTGAGCTATATTGGTGCGCCAGCCCAGAAACAAAAAGAGCACCGCATTGCACGGCTTAAATCTGTCCATTCACTATTTATTATTTAATGGACTTGGTGTTACTCTTTCGGCTCACTTCAGTGCATGGATGCTGATGGCAATGACACTCATTTTGGGAAGTACCTTTATATGTGATGAAACTTTGGTCTACTATTTTTGAAGTTTATCTTACTCAACCAAAATCATTGGCTGTAACCTGCAATGTTGAAATAGATGTACATTCAAAATAGTTGCTTTTGTTTGAACTTGGAAGAGGTTTCAACATTGGCTTTCCTTTCTCTCTTTATATGGTTTAACATTGATGAACAAATACGCTACTTTGTTGTTTTAGTATTTGGTAAAAAGAAAAAGAAAAAAAAAATCGGATTAACTCTTTAATATGCTTTTATTCCACAGGTTCTAAAATGTGCTTTTATAATTTTGAGAAAGACGTGGATAAGGAACTCACCATATGTTGCAAGGTGAGTTAAGAAATTACAGTATGAAATTTTTATTTCAGATAAATGCTGTATCCCTCTTTGATTAACTTTGGTAGCACTTGAGCATTTCCTTTACTTGCTTGTGTCATCATCATGATTATTATTATCATCATTATTAAAGATCACAACAGTACTACGTAATCATCTGATATAAATATTGTATTATTGACTTGTGCTGAGTTTTTTTCTATGCTAAGTATGAAAATTTCCTTTCATTCTAAGATGTTCACAATATCTCAGAAATGATATTGAAGAAATTGGACGATGTGTAAAAATATGAATTCTATCATTAATAAACGAATCTAAATAGTGTTGAACAATAGAAGTGTAGATATCCAATTTTACAACTAGTTTTCCTCCAAGAATAAATGACAAAAAGTACTCAATTATCCCAACATAGTAAAGTATAGAGACAAGTCACTTATTGCAACTTTTGTACTGTGGGCTATTTCTGCATCGTTGCTATTACAACGTGGAACCCGTTCAATGAGGCCTGACGTGTGGGGAAAAAATGTATATTAGAGTGAAAGAAAACTCTGCATTCTGATCACTAGCATATGCTAAAGAAATTTGCCTCCTGGAATTGTGAGGTTGTCTGTGCAGTAACGATAACTAAATATTGTAAGTTCAATGCTGACTGAGCAAGAACGATGATGTATTAGTATCACTTGCTTCGCTTTTTGGCTTCACTGTAGAGTATAACTCCAAAGACTGTGAGCGAGTAACCCAGCATTCCAGTGACTGACACTGGATTTCTGAATATTAGAATTGAAACTACTACTGCTACAGCTCCTTTAGCATTTCCTAGTACCTGCATGAGCCAACTCTTAGTTAGATTATCAATTGAAATCAATTTAAGAATAATGACCAGAAATTAAACAGAAAAAAGAATCACTTAAGCAAAGATCAAAATCCGACTTCACGAAACATCTTGCACCAATTTGTCTATACATATATCCTCATCTCAATCACACAGCTTTCATTAATCCATAGCATCCAGTGATATACAAACCCTCATAAGAGGAAAAGCAAGACATCAACAAAAGCCATATCTCACAAGGTGAAGAGGAGAAACAAAAATCAAAGAGAAATTTGAAACAGGTGTAGATTTCATTTTTGAATCTCTGTTTCCATGACAAATACCCTAAACACTAATTTGTATATTTTTTGCAAATTTACACATTAATTAATCGTCCTAAATTCGTAGCTAGCTTGATCAGGGATTTACATGGCAGGAAGTATCAAATACGATCATAGTTAAATGGGAGTTCAACAAATTAGGTTATACACAGTCATAACAGTCACCCTACTCCAAGGGGAAAATAATTTACTCATCAGCAAGCTCTGATCACAAGTCATCTTGACTTGAGTAATTTGGTAACAAATACCACTATCAACTGACTTGACACCAAACTTGAATAATTGAACCTTACAGACAGAATTTCACATAACTATTCAACCACATCAGTTTTATAAGTTTGTGAACTATCAGTAGCAATGTTTGAATACACTGGCCTAGCACTAGCTTTAGAGATCCACAGCAGGATCCCCTGAATTAAGTTGGCAAGAACTATTTATGAAATCTCTGGTAATCACACAACTGGGAAAATTATGTATTTGTGAATCATGAGAAATGAGAAACTAGATTGCAACTGCAAAATACTAGGCAATGTAAATATTCACATGACCTGAGGTAATTTGTTTTCAAAGAATTTCGTCCTCAAATAAAAAAAGAATAATGAGGGAACAAAGTAGTTCACAACCACCGATCACATAGCAAAAGAACTGACAAAAAACAAAAAGTGACCAAGACTATACTGAATGTGATACAAATCCTGTGATTTGACAACCACCAAAATCTGATGTCCCAACTACCAACAGACGAGACAACAGACAGTTTGTTGGAGTGAAAAGTACATTCAGAAAAACAAAGAGAAATGGAAGCCAATCCAAATAATCGGGATTTACCTGAAGGGTCAGAGCACTGGTATGTTTCGTGACCAAAAAGTTGGTCAGGTTGACAAAATATGCAAGTGTAGAGTTAAACAGGAGATACCAAATGATCTTGGAATCATCTCTGGCAAGAGCCAACGTGATACCAACCACATTATCTTCCATTATTAGCGTCGCGGGAAGAAGAAAAACCACAGCCATTGGAGCCATGTAAAGTAGAAGGTTCATAGAATTCAGCTTCTCTCTGACACATATGAACTCTGTCAGTACCCATTTGAACATATAACCAGAAAACCAAATAAAATTACAGACATTCATCAAAAATCACAAAATTTTGCAGATTACACTTCTTCCAAACACGCTAAATTTATTAAAAACCACAATCATTAATGAATTAGTCTGCAGTTTCTTAATCCTTACCCATCAGCAGAAAGCAAAATTCCTTGTAGCACTGATTTTAGAGCCCTTGCGCCTGTAGCCGCAACACATATAATAAATCCAAAGAGATGGAAACTCGGTTCACCCTAATAGAAGAAGATACAGACATAAGAATGAGAAGACAGAAGTTATTTTCATGTTGAACCAATCCGAAAAATTGAAATATATCAGATGTGCAACAAACCTAAACTAACAAAACATTAAGAGCAATAGAAGAGTGTTATGTTAAGTAACATACCCCACTGGCAATGATGACCCCAGTAACGACAGGAACAAGGGTGAGGTAGGTGAGCCAAGCCTCCCTCTTGAAAGTCATAAGGTAAGCAAAAACGGCGGTGAAGAAAGGCGTGGTGGCACCAATGGCTTGGTTAAAGGAGACGGGAAGGTAGCGCAGCGAAATGTTCCCGAAGACGACGGAGACGCAGAAAACGAGGCTGAGAGCGGAGATCTTGAAGAACTGCACCCTGGATCGAATGGTTTGTAAGGGCACCACCTTCATCCACGCTATGGCGACGTAGCTGAGCAAGGAACACGCCGTCATGTGGCACATGGTTAGAAAGATCGGGTACTTGAACCCATAGTTGCTCAGCAAGTACTTATTCAGAAGCAACACCCCAATGTTCGACGAGTACCAGGCCGCCACCAACCCCAACGTGAAGAACCGGTTCGAACCCTTCATTTTCTCGCCTTGTGTTTGATCCTCGGAACCCTGCGATTTCACCGACGTGTTAATGGGTCGGGGATCTGGGCATTGAAAAAGTGTTTAACTTGATTATAAAGGGGTTGACTTTACGAGGACAAGCCATGGATCTGGGAATCCATGGCTTGGGGTCGGAGAAATTAAGGAAGGGGAGACGAAGGAGAATGGTGGGTCTGCGTCGAATTGTGGAGAAAGGTCGTGGATTTTGAGGATGACAGGGCAAAATGTGTATGGTATGTGCCTGCCAACCTCTGCAACGCAAATAAACCCAAACTACGGAGACAGGGAAAGAGGAAAGAAGGAAACAGCATTTAAAGCTGCACATCACAAGATGTAGTGTTAACTATTTACTATTAATTATTATTATTATTATTATGGTAAACCATAAATGCCATTTACTCGTTTCGTTTGTAATTATGATATGATGTAAGTTGCAAGAAAAGTATAAAGTAGAAGAGTTAAACTTAGGAATAGGTTTGATATTAGTTGATAGTAGTGTAACTTTTTTTCTTAATTTGGTTCGCGTGGTGGTGGAAAAAATAAACAAATCTCTTCCGTTTGGAGTTTTATCCCCTTATCATTTTTTGTTATTAAAAAAAATTGTCACCTGTTGTGTGGTCAACGGCTGGATGGGAAATTTTAAAAGGTTCTATATATTGTTTGAATATACATATAAACTGTAAAGAGTAGAATAATGGGGTAAGTGTTACGGAATAAAAAGATGTGGGAATCAAACAAAAAAAATATTATGGAAAAAGATTATGATAATTTCGTGAGAAACAGATCAAGGAAGGGAATCGTATTTTGGAGGTTGAATGAGTGCACGATCCATGATCAACCCACGATTTTGTACAACTGGACCGGTGAAGGGTACGATACGAGTGGCGTCCAATGGAATGGAAAAATGTTTTTTAGTAGTAGAGAATTAGTCTAACTTAGGCGCAAAAATTGGACTATTAAGTAGTATATTATTGCTGAACGCAACGCGCTTAAAATGCTAGGTGCTTCAAGTTAGGCATCACAAGTTGACCAAAAAAGTTTGGCATAGGGACACGGAGGTGCCAGGAAAGGCCGTCCAAACGCCGCCTTGTTTGTTCTCTACGTTTTTTTTACTTTTTGTGAAAACAATAAACACTATTCACAACGAGGGGTGTAGCATGTGATCGTGTCTGTGAAGTAATCTCTCCTATTTCCCCGCAGAAAATAATACAATGTTATAAGTTGGAGGGAGCATGTGGTTTGGGGAGAAGCTAAAGGACTCATACTATATATCAAACCCCATTAGCAGTAGTGGAGAGATTCTAAAGCCATTTTGTATCTTCAACAACCAGTGAGAAGAATTCCCAATAAATACTAGTCCTCTGGAGGTAAATTTTAATAAGTTTAATATGTATGGTTAGTATAAAAATGTTACTTTGTGAGCTAATAAAAAATTATGATGAGTATAATTTTTAAAATAATTATTAAAAAATTAACAAATTATCATACATATTTAATAATTTGTAATTAAATAATTGTGTAGCCGTGTAAAGACTATTTTTTCAATTTTAACCGAATATGCATTTATGGGATTCTTACCCTTAGTCTGGGACATTTTAATGAGATAAGTAATTAAACAGAACAAATGGAAGGGATGCCACAGTAAATATAGTGCTGCCTCAAAGTTCCAAGTTGTTTTCGGACCCTCTGTATCATGTTTGCATAGAAGGCTAGAAGCATTCTCGTTTCGTACGCTATGCTTGCTGCAAATTGGAACTGAAATGTTCTTTTCTTCCTAAAAATACCTTGTGCGACTTCGCTGTTGAGGTTTCGGGGTGAAACAAATAACATTTTCATAAGAGACGTGTCCTCGATAGATTCAAAGGTGACCACTGAGTTCATTCATAGACTTGAAAAGTCTACGTTAAATTTTTTAAGTGGGAACACATTTAAGGGTACGTCTAGGATTGATTGGGTAGTGGGGACCAAATGGATGCAAAATGTGAAGACTAAAAATATATGTTAGGACGATATTTTGGTTTCGGGTTTATTTTGGGTTTTTAATACAAGTCAATTGTTTCGGAGAACGAATCGAATCCCTCTTTTTTGGGTCCATATGATAGATAATCCAATCCTTCGTGGACCATATTAATGTGGGCCTTTGGGCCCATAGTTCGGTTTTTAACATTCTTTTTTCTTTTCCTTCGTAAAATTAGTTTATGAATTTACTAATTAAGTAAAAATGTATGAATTTTTCAAGAACATCATTGTTAATCAGAAATTACTAGTTAAATTTCTTCACTTTTTGTTTACAAAAATGAAGTTGATCAGTAGGCGTAATATTAGAAGAGATAATGAAAATATCAATAAACTATTAAAATATTCTATAATACATTAAAGACATAACGAAATGTTTTTTTTTATAGCTTTTACAGGTATTTTAAGAAAAATTAAAAAGAATAATTTTTGTTACGTGGGAAAAAAAACAAACAAACTAGTGAATACAAACTTTTCCTGCGGCATATGTTTGTGTAACACTTATAATTCATACACAGCTTCCTAAAATATAAAGGTCTTTTTTCTTTATTTAGTGAGTGTTTTATAAATTTTATTTACTAACAAAAAAATGCATTGTTAATATTATAAGACTAATGCTTCTCTCACACCCTTACAAGGAGTGTAGGATGGAAGAGTAGAAGGAAGAGAGGGAGGAATGTAGTAAAAGAAAATAGAGATAAAAAGAAAAAATGTAAAAAAAAAAGACAAAAAAAAAGGAATGTGAAATAAAAAAAAACATCATATTATAATACTTTTGAAAGTAGCAATTCACTGTGTATAAGTTGATATACTCGATAAGTAACTACTTATTTAGCTCATAATAAAAATGTAATGATATATGTTCTTTTGTATTTGGTTATTTTCCCTCGTATTTTTTTATTTTATTTTTATAAAACTGAAGGTTTTTGGTAAATCAATTGAGGAAGGAGCGAACTGTAGCAAATATAATTTTGGAAAACTCTGATTCTTGTTGTTATTATTATTGTAGATGTCTTTCATTTATTAAAAATATATCATTACATTCAATAAAGTTATAATTTATTATTTTCGTTTCGTCCCATGCATCAAACGTGATTAAACACTACTTATAATACATTTAAAAATAAAAAATTACAATGTATAAGTTGATATATATACACGGTGAGTGTCTACTTTATTTAAATCATAATAAAAATTATTAAATAAAGTTTATGTACGTTGTAAGTGCCTACTTAATTCTTTTGTGAAAATAGGTAATAATAATTTATTTTGTTAATTAATTATTCATTCATTCTCTCTCTTTCTCTATCGAGGATTGCGATAGTGTGAAAATAAGTTTCACATATTAGTATTTGACACTTTTATTTTTAAAATCAAACTATTAATTTAATCATTCAAAAAATAACTTATTCAAAATATTTGTAGCGGCAAATCACACAGCAATAGAAAACATAAAAATAAATAAATCTTACTCTGATTTATAGTAATTCGATAAATAACTATTTGCCATCGTGTGATGTTTTTTTTTAAAAGTACTGGATAAATAGTGTAATGTTTTTTTTCGGAAGTAAGTTATAATAATTTATTTATTAAAACATATTTTTAATATAAATAAAAGTAATTAATATTCTTATTATAAATTATTAATAATATAAAAATATTTTAAATTTCATATCAATTTAAAATAGTTTTACACTGATTTATATATTATATAGAATGATTTATTATTAGATAATACATTTTATAGTAATATGAAAATTTTGCGCACCTTTTGTGGTGACCAACCATGAGGGAGAGAAATAGCCCCTCCTTCAGATGCCTTGACGACCGGACTTGTTCTACTTCCATCACCGCGTGAATTTGACGAAGCAATCCATCGAACACTTTCGATCCTCCGATTCGGAACGAGTGATGGTAAACTCGCTTTGATTCTTCTTCTCGCATACGAGACTTGGTTCCCCCTACCTGAAATTAATTAACCACCAAACACATACATCAATTCTTCAAATCGATTGACACAATCGAAGCACCTCTCCGATTGTTCGGTTTTGCTCGTGAGAAACAAATTATAGTAAGTAGTACATGCCAGTGTTAGGTATGACAGTTGGTGGAACAATAAGCACAATTTGAGCCATTGAAGAAGGAAAGTGCACGAATCTAGCTAGCTGGAACAGTGGGAGAGATTATAGAGAGGGAAAGTTGGAGTTCAAGGGATGAGAAAATAGAGAGAAAAAGAACAAGAAAATGAATATGAACACTGATTGAGTACCGATTCATGGGTGACAACGATAGATTTTTTGCTCGCTCAAAAAACATATGAATGAATTAGCAATTTAGCAGGTACAATTTCAGACCAAAAGATTGAAGATTAACGAAGACATGTTATTTTTTCCGACATATAAGGTATAACTGTAGATAGTTACTGTCGTCGGATTTATTAGGACCAATTAGGTGTACAATTTTGTGGAGAAGATTTTTTTTTCGGAATCCACGTGGTTGGAGAGTATTGGTTGATGAAGATTGAAACGTGGAATTATTTAGCTAACTATAATCACAGAGGTGACGTGACGTCCGTCAAGTGGGCCATCTTCGCAAATGGATATTCGAATCTAGTATAGTATCAGACTTCACTAGCAATGTTCATTTACTTTTACCCTACTTGCTTTTTACTTTATTTAATTTCCAAAAATTATGGATATGTTTAAAATTTTAGTTTTAAAAATAAAATATGGACATAATATTTTATTTTTAATCATTTCAAAATAAAATAAAATGATATATTGATATAAAATAATATCTTACTTATTGATTTTTAAAATTTTATATATTTCTCTTAATTTAAAATTAAAATAAACACTATATTTTTTCTTTCCAGAATTCTATTTTCAAACACTTGCTAAAGGTACGTGTATGTCTGACATTTCATTTCTTATTTTTATAAACTTGATACATTTTTTTAAGTTTACCTAGACAATGATGAATATAAATATTTTATAATAAAAAATAAAGTAACATTTTTTTAATTATTTATGGAATTTTTTTTACAGTTTTGCTTTTTGCAAATATAAATTTATAAAGTCATTATATGTTATAATTATTTATATTTTGTTTTTCTAAATTGACTATTTGATCTATTAGAGTCCACACGTGGAACTATAATTTTAATTCAAAATTTAATTTCAACTTTCATTTTGGCAAAATTGAAATTGATTTAAAATCACACAATCTTATGTTTAGGATGTATAAAGAATTAGAATATAGAAATATATTTTTGAGTTGAATTCTAATTTTGTAACGCACCAAAATTATATAAGTACGATATTAATAATTGTGAAGAGCGATTACATTACATTTGTCTTATTAAAAAAATATAAAATGATCTTTTTTTCTAACTTACATGGATAATACATCTGTAAATATTTAAAAATACAATATTGCAAACTTTTTAAGTTGGCTATATATAACAAGAAAACTTGAAAAAACCTATTTAAAAATACAATATTACAGTATATGTTACTACACTCTATTGAGAATAAGTAAGATATACATTCTCAAATTTGTTACTTTGAAACTTTAGGGCAACAAAATTTATATGTTTATAATGGTTTTATTAGAGTGATATTATTCCATAATTACACTAGGAAAACTCTAATTTCCACTATACAGATTTTTAATTTGCTTCAAGCTTCTCAATAAATTCTCTTTTTTATATAACTTTAATATAAAATAATAACATAAATGCACGTGACAATATAAATATACTCATTGAATGAATTTTAATCACATTTTCAATCTATTATAAAAATAATAAAAAATAAAATATAATTATAAAAATAAACACCTATACTCTTGCTCATTATTATTCTCGTTAATTCTTAAAAATAAAAAAATCACACTCTTATTATTCTCCTTTTTAAGATGAAGATTCATCTTAACTAAGTGATTATAGAGTTTGTTTGGATATATATATACATTTAGAAGTACCTATAGGAGAGAAAATATATAAAAAATGAAGTAAACTTATTTAATTTATGTGTAAACTAATATGTAGAAGTCCTCTCATATTAGCTTTATCGAAAAAGAAGACAATTTATATAAATTAGTTTATATATAAGTTAATTTTAACTTATTTTTTATTTCATTGTTATTTTCATTTTTTTCTCTTATAAGTGTTTATAGAAAACTTTATCCAAATAGAATTATAATCCTATCACATTATTATATGTAAGATTTTTTTTTTATATTGTTATGATTGTATTTTATTTATCTTTCTATTTATTTTATTATATTTTTAAGGTTATTATTATTATTATATCAACTATTTTATTCATCGATTTCACATCATCCTAATATTGTTTCGGGCAAGTGTAATAATTGTGTCTTAATGCACAATTTTACAAATGGGCCTCCAAACTAAATTTTATCATTCTCATAATTCTCTTAAAAGCGTTTCACAATTTTGTCCATTTACTTCAGTTCAAGCCATAAAACTCACAAGTGAGCTCACAATATATTTTATTTTATTTAGTTATTATTATTATTGTTATCTTTTACAATTATAATTATTAATACGTGTATTATTATTATTATTATTATTATTTACAACTATTTTATTATTTTTATTCTATATATGTATTTTATTATATCTTCATTCTATGTATTAATTTATAACATTATAGTCTGTATATTATTATTACCGCTAATCAAATTGGATTTTTGAGAGTACTCCCTAGACCAACATCCGGAGAAGGCAAATGTCTTAACTTTTAATTCATATAAATATTTTGAGGCAATGTATTTGAGTGCAACGCAATTGTCTCGAGGTTTTGAGCTTCATGCTATAAGGAAACTTTTCTGGGAACTATTTATTTAGTTAGGTAGCAACTGCTTAGCCTACAAACTGAAAGCGTGGATGTATTATATATATTTAAGCCTTGCAACTCGCTAAGTACATTTCCTTTTCTGTTTTCTGTATATAATTTTATTTTATTTTTATTAATTTTATTTAAAATAATCACGTGTTTTGTTTATTTTTATTTCTCTTTTTTTTTTAGAAATTTTGTTTTGTTGATATATTTTTTTTAAATACATTTTTTATCGACCTTTCACCATTCTTGCTATCAATATTCTTCAATTTCTCACTCTCATTTTTCTCCTCAAATTTTATTCCTTTAAACAAGACAATTTTGTAACTTGAAATCGGTGAAGATGAGTGAAGATAAGTATCATTTATTCTGCATGTTATATTATATATTAGTTTATGATTAAGAAATAAATAAAACTAAAATTATAATAAAATAAAAATTGTTTGAACTATTTTTCTGAAAATTTATACATGTTATATGAAGTGAGTTATGAAACTATTTTTAATTTCGAAACTTACTTTTTGAAATAGGTATACATTTTTAAAAAAGACAGTTTTAGTAAAATATAAATAAACTATGCACAATGAAACAAAAAACAAAAAGTAATGACGTACCTTTAAATAAAGTAATCGTTGTTAACAAAAATACAATTCATGTTATGTTTTAAAGTACACTACTACATATAAATTTGATATAATGAACACATTATATTGTTGGAAAATATATAATATCAAAGAATAATAAAGATAAAATAAATACATTATATTGTTGAAAAATATATAATATCAAAGAATAATAAAGATAAAATATAAAATAATAAAGATGAAGATGAAGTGTAAAATCAAAATTTAAATAATAACGAAGATAGAGGATAAAATTAGAGTTTAATGAAAGTAAACAATAGAAGTTTTTATTATTTTATATCAAAAGATATTTTTTATAATATCAAACATATAAAAAAAATTAGGAGGTGTAGCTATAAATAGCAAAAGCCTGAAACAATCACAGGAACAAAGAAAAAAAAGAACTTTATGTCCAGCCCAAATTTCGTGGATCACAAACACACCACTCCAAATTCAATTACAGTGTGATCTTCCTCCATGCAATACTTCAGCACCTATTTTTGGTATAAAAATAAAACAGGGAATAACTTCATGCCAATTTAAATAAAAGATACCACAAGGTTTCAAGCAAAAATATTTCAATCAAACATGATATAAACTTAGTAAGAGTTACCATCGATGCTTATGCCTTCTGGCCCAATAAAAAAAAGGAGAGAAAGAAAACAATTGAGCTGATTGGGCTTCCGAGGTTGATAGGCCCAGGTGAGTGAGGGTTCTCCTTCCTCGCACATGGCTCGTGAACATTAGCATGATCTCTATTTGATTCTGTTTCATTCCTCACTCCAAATTGACGCCACCCACCGTTTTGTTAAAGGTTTTCTCAAATATTCTTTCCAAACCAACTCATTTATATTTGTTCCACTTTTTTTGGAAAAAAAAAATTCAATTTTTTTTCTCGTTACCTTTTTTTGGAAGATCTAGGGTCCTGCATCATTCTCAATGGTTAGTTTTGTGGCATTGGCTGAATGTTGTTGTGATTTTGTTAATTGAACATGATTCCTTTTTTTTTTTTTTTTTTTTCTGTCGTGACTTAAATGTTTGCACCTGTTTCTGTTAATTGTTTTCACAATGTGTGAAACTATTTGTAGATTCTATAACTAAGATTTTCTTTTATTTTTTAATTTGAGCTTTGGTTTATGGATTTTGATTAGGTGCAGTGCATTCATATTTCTTGAAATTTAATTAAAAATAGTAATTTAATTATGGTCTACAAAGGAATTTGAGGTGCTCCAAGCCTCCAACTAATTTAAAGTGGGACTAGTGATGAACCCCTTTGGTAACAAGTTTCTTTTGAGCTCTCTGAAAATGGAAGCATACTCTTGTGTCATGTAACTGTAAATGTGTAACATGATTGTTTTCTATTGGATGAGTTATGTGATGGCCATAGGGTTGGATTTATTTGCAATGCAGGGAAATGGGTCTGTGGACTTTACTTGAGGGGTTCCTGCTTCTTGTGAATGCGCTAGCAATATTAAATGAGGACCGCTTTCTTGCACTAGAGGATGGGGCTTCTCAGAATTCTCAGATCGAAGGACTATGTCATTTAAAGGCCAACTTATAGGTCTCATTTATGCAACTCAATACTTCAGAGTTCCTCTTGCACTTCTCAATTCCATCTTCATTACTGTAAAGTTGGTGTCTGGATGATGCTTGGCAAGGTGAGATGTTTATTCCAAGCTTTTTATTTATTTTATATGTGATTATCCGTTAAAAATATTAATCCGATTGAACATATGTTGTTATTGGAGTGCCTTGAGCTCTTCATATGTTGCAATGGTGGAAGAAAATATGTGAAATGTACTCTATGCTTTTTCAAAGATAAAATCTGCATTTTTCTCATGGTGAGGCTTGAGCTGAGCCATTGTGGCAAATTTTTTTCTGGTATTATACTACACCATCGCATGCTATTTATTGATTCTATACGTATTTGTACATGAGCTGAAATTAGTTCGTGATTTTAGTAATTTGTAGTTTAGTACTCTCCTCCATTCAGACAGTTGTATATCAGCAGTATGAAATACGAGCTGAATTTCGGTTTGGTTTGGAATCATGATATTTGAAGTTTTGAACTGAAATTAGTAGCCGTTGATAATGTGAAAGTAATGAAACTAAGGATGTAGTTCAAAAAGTGAAACTAGCGTAGTCAGAAATTTTTAGCATTTATCTATCTTTGTCTATTCTCTATGCATTACGAAGTTTGAACTTTGGAGAGTATAGAACTTATTTTCTTATTTAGGGAAAGGTAATGACAATAGCATGGCCATTTACATTACATCTGTTTCTTGAATTATTTATTTATTGATACAGATGTCTATTTCTTAAAATATTGCATGTTCTGGAGTTTTTGTCAGATGATTTCACAAAGGTCTTTAAGATAGCAGGTTTACCAAATTCTATTGCAGAAATATCAATTGAAGTATTTGTCCTTTTTTCTGATATTATATTTTGCCACAAAATAGTGTTCTTTACAATAGTAACATTCTTAGGCTGAAACGGAAGACATTATGATTTTAAATTCAATTTTGTATTATGGAGTATTGATTATCATTTCTCATTTTATTTTTAATTGATTGTAGCTTATTTTGCTTAATTCAATTTTGTATTATTGAGTATTGACTATCATTTCTCATTTTATTTTTAATCGATTCTAGCTTATTTTGCTTGATCGAATTAATGCTGATAGAGTAACTCCCATGAGGGATATGATCAATTTCTTAACTAGGGCCAAATATGATGTTTACTGATGTAAGTCACCAATGTTGGCAAAAAGTACATGGTTTACTGATTACTCAACTAAAGACATTAATATATTGCTACACTCTTCTGCTAGGAAATCCTATGCTTATTCTTATTTCTAAAATGGAAGCACTTGAAACACTAAAACCTCTAGCATGCATTACAATTGCTGAAAGAATAGAATGAATTTAATCACAAATCAGCAAAAACATGGTATGTTTTGGAGTCTAGAGCAATGAGCCGTACGGCTGAAATTGTTGCTGCAAGAGACATAATGCCAAAGAAACAAATGTTGAGCCAGTGCCAGAGCTTTTGCGAGCTTGCTAGTTTGTCCTTCTTTGCCACAAGGTACATATGGTTTGCAAGAATAAATGTAAGGGGAAATGTGCTGATCGCTCCCGTGAGGCTCATAAAATCTCCAAGGAATGGCAAGAAAGCCGACACAAATGTGTTAAAGGCCAGGTAGCCACCTCTTACCATGACTCGAAATGACATGTTCTTAACGTTCATTGCACTTCCTTTGATCCCATATTTAGTATCCAAGAACTCGTACATTGGACTTGCAAAAATCTAGTAGTAGCAGAACAAGAGTTATTAATGTCAAGCCAGGGAAACAATTCATGTAGTAGAGAATTATAGCTCAAATGTATTTACATGTAATGCAACCACGGATTGAAGAAAGGCTGAAATATTGGCCAAGGCCTTCACCCAAACTGGACCATTAACACTATTCAACAAATACACTGCTGTGGAAGATCCATAAGCCCAGTATCCTGTAAAGGTAACCATGTACAATGGTAGAACTCCAACAGTAAACTGAAAGTACAGGGCTTTCATCATGTTCTTCACAACTGGCTGTCTAATAGTTGCCTACAAGTTATACAACCAAATAAAACGAAAGAGAATTGTGTTTGTATCAAAGGAAACACAATATATTAAGATTTACTAGCTTCTGTCTTACCTGTATCTCAGGAAGCATGCCGGTATTATATGCAAACACGAGGTTAGCAGATGCCCCAATTATTGTAAATATTTTACTAACACCATTTCCTGGAATCTCGTAATCTCGAGTTGGTGATTGTAATCCTGATAACATACTCCTGGTTAGTGCACAATCACACTGGACATGCCTTTCACAATATATTCAATCTAACAAAGTAAGCATAGGAAAGTAGGAAACCATAATAGTTTGGATATCCATTTCAAATGGACATATATGATAAATTTCCCATGACGCTTGATTTAAAAAACAACGCATTTTTAACGATTTTATGTAAGATTAATTTGTAAGAGCATAAGTTATTATATAGTCCAGAATTATCTTAATTTTAAACAATCATAATGTGACAAAGAATTAATGAAAATCAGTTATATGACATGTAAAGATTTTGTAGAACCACCCTATAGATCAACTAGTTTTAGATCTTGTAATAATTTCTCTACCTGGACCTACATAATAGACGAGTTATTACCATCTTTAAGCGACAACCCAAATGCTATAACAATATACGCTAGGCTGAAGACTGTTGAAAATCCTAGCCAAATTCCAAGAGCTGAAAGATGAGGAATGCAAATGGCAAACATTGCACACACAAGTCCAGCTATGGCAATACAATAAGGAAGTTTCATCAGATCATCATCCCTGAATAGGACATAAGTAGCCTGCAACACAATGAACAGAAAATTGATTTAGAAAAAAAAAAAAAAAAAAAAACTTCAATGGACATCTATTTGAACAACGCAAAAACAGAAAAAACGAAATCACTACAGAATAATCTGCAGATGATTCGAAAAGTGAAAGAAGTCAGTAAGGAGAAGAATCCAATTATAATTGAATGGTTAGAAAGATATACTTTGTTCCTAAATCTCTCTTACTTTCAAGGCTGAACCGGCCAAAATGATGTAGCCAGTATTTATCATGAAAAGATTGACATACTGCAGAGTCCATGTGAGAGAATATAATTTCTTACCTGCAATGAGAATGAAATGGATATATATAAGGTGCATGGCAGAATGAAGAGATGAAACTAGCTAGTTGTTTTTGTTAGCCTTACCGTATATATATCCAGCAAGATCTCTATACCTAATGTGTCTTTGGCCACCATATTCATGGAGATGAGCAATTAGAGCATTTGCATAGAGTGATATTATGGTAGCAAGAACTAGACCAACCACACCCCCGGTCCAACCCAGGGGAACCATCACGGTCCCAGAATATCCAAGCACATAGGCGCTGTTGATTCCAGTTGTGAGGATAAAAGCCACTTGAAACCATGAATCTGCACACACACAAACATGAACAACATAAATTAAAAAAATTATATTAAAGGAGAATGGTCAATCTTTATAGGCTTTTACTGATCGGTATTCTCATACACTAGTTAAAAAATCATGATATAATTACATTGGAAATCACGTTGGAGTGTATTGTTATACGGAGTAATTTTTAATATTTTTTAATTTAATTTATTAATCAGTATCCTAATAACATTTTTCATATTTATATTAAACTGCATAATTGTAACATAAGCACGATTCTATGTAATCAAAAGAAAGAAAAAAAAAAAGACAAATAGAACTTGGGTAAGAGACTGTTATGCAAAGTCAAAATTAAGACATAAATGTAACACACGAGTCGAAATGTTGACTCACCGTAGATAATTAATAGCTAAAAACAAAAGGGTAGTTTTGAAAATTAAATGATTTGGTGGGTCCTTCTTTAATTTTTTTAAAGAACTAATTTTTTTTATTGATTCATAGGAACTTGGTTTAATACAAAAGAGTTTAGAACAATAACCTTACTTAACCAATTAGACTACAAGAGTGTTAAATAACTAATGTTATTATTCATAGATTGTAATATAAATAAAATTTATAAAATTTTATTTTTTATATTTTTAATTTAGAAAAATATGTTTTGATATAATAAAAAATGTGAACATTATTTATATAAAAATTATGAACATTATTTATATAAAAATTGTGTAAGCTAATTTCTGTTTAGTTATAATTATAAAAATAAATTTTTAAATAAAAATATTTTTTTAAACTTGTTTGAGTATGATAATCTAAAAGTAATTTTTTATAAAGTTAAAATAAATAATCTTAGTTAAAATATTTTCAATAAAATATTTAAATTTTATAAAATTTTTATTGAAAATTATATTTTTTATAAGTAAATAATTTTATTAGTGAAGATGCAAATAAATCACTTGTAAGAATTGTTTATCACATCACAAAAAATATATTTTTTATATTATTTTCTATCTTATAAACCTAATACAAAACAAGGTATACAAAGTAAACAAGTTACTATGATATAACTATTATGCTATACAATATACATTAAAAAATATAGCTTTTATTTTTAATGTATAATTTCTTTTAAAAAATATCTATAATAATTTAAATATTAATATAATTTCAAGTAAAATGTTCAATACTTATGATATGTTTTTACAATATAATTTAAATATTATTGAAAAAAAAAAAAAAAAAGGACGACAAAGTTCAATAGTATAAAATTCGTAATTTAAATATCTAACTTTTCAACACTTCATACTTCATCTATTTTTACTAACGGATGTCTGTAGAATACTACTTAAGAAATGAAAAATAATATTTTTTTATTAAAAATCATGTTAGAATTATATTAGAAATCAAGTGAGAGTGTACCGTTATAATTTTTAATATAATTTTTTAACAGGTGTTCTAATAACATTGAGTAACATTTTTCATTTTTATAAATACTGCATAAATGTAACATAAGCATGATTCTATGGTAATCAAAAGAGTAAAAAAAAAGAAAAAGAAAAAGAAAAATAGAACTTGGGCAAGAGTTCGGTTGAGCAAAGTCAAAATTAAGACATAATAAATGAAAACAGAAGTCGAGAAGATGAGTGAGGTGTAGAGAATTATTAATAGGTAAAAAGAAAAGGGTAGTTTTGAAAATTGAATGATTAGCCTGTGCGTCTTCTTATGTTCTGTTAAAGAAAAAGCATGTCTGAAATGCGTTCTTGGAAGCTACAGTAAATGGTGTGTGAAGGAGAAGGGTAAATATAAGGAAGGAATGAATAAGAATATTACGAACCGGTGCTAATTTGATGAGCGGTATCTGGAACTTCAATGTCCCCTGCATTCTGGGCATAGACGACCTTGTCTGAGACAGGATCAATGTCTTCTCTTCCCATTATTTGATGTTGTAACCGTAGAGCAGCCTCACGCTAAGATGCTGCTCCCTCCCCCACACAAGCCTTGGAGCCAGCGTGAACGCAGGAACCCACGCCCTTCTTTTATATCACAACAATTTCTTATGGCTATTCAAACAAAAACAACAACAACCGGCCAATGCCACTTCCTTTTATAGACCAAAAATAAAACTACTAATTTCTCATTTTTCCCACATTTTATCACTTCAAAATGTTTTTTTACACGCGGTGCGGTGCCGACGTGTCGTAGCTCGCAGATAGAACGCGTAAACAGATAACTACGGCTCCTCATTTATTCACTGTGTCTACTCTTATGGGCCCACCACTGTACTTCACCCTTCGCTTCCGTCCATGATGATTTTGGTTTTCCACTTCCATGCATCCTCATCGTAGTCCATTTTGGTCTTTGCATCAAAATTTTAAATATTATCTTATTTGTTTTTGTAAACAAGCTATAATAGTTAAAAATTTTAAAATATCTCCTTCACCTTTATGACTAAATTAATAATACAAAAACTCATTTTTTAGTAATTATATATTTAATCCTTTTATTTAATAACAAAAATTAAGATTTTTAAAGTTTAAATTAAAATTTAATTTTCAGGACATTAATTTAAAGCTTTCAACTTAAGAATTTGACTGGTTTTAGGAGGGAAAGTCTGGGTCATCAATATTTGGAATGTCATTAAATTTGGTGAATATAATACTTTTTAAAGCAAAAATCTCATCGAACCACGCGTGAAGATTTTTTTAGAGGAAAATAACTTTACCATTCACTATATGGTTAACAAAAAACAAAACTGTTGTGTTGTTTTATGAATATAATGCTTTTTTAAGCAAAAATCTCATAGAACCTCGCGTGAAGATTTTTTTAGAGGGAAAAAACATCTTACCATTTACTATAGAATACCATCGATTTAACTATCACGATGCTAGTGTTTTACTTTAATTATATTTTATTATTATGATTGACATACGATACTTGATTATATAAACTATTATGATTGGCATAGAATACTTGATTATATTTTGTTATTATGATTGACATTGAATACTTGCTAGTGTTTTACTTTAAAATAACCTACAATTTTTAAATATTTAATTAAATATACTCCTTAAAAAAATCTTATATATTTTTTTCACGAGAAATCTTAAATTTACTTGAAACTCGGATAAGTTAGTACTTAGTACCCAATTTTATTTCCAACGAGCACTTCTTTTTTACTACATTAATGAATTGGATGGTAAGGCTTCGGTCTGCTGAGAATAGAACAACCTAAATTATTAATTCTTGTTGGCTCCAAAAAGATAAGGAATTTGAGGAGCACAAGCTATTCGTACAATAGAAAATTATTTGCTAAAAGAAATATGCGGTGAAGGACAATGACACTAATGAGACCTCCCAGTCGTCTCTTTTTACTTTTCATTCCCTTTCATTTGTTATTATCTATTTGCTTATGGTCTAGCATTTTCTATATATTAAGTAAGAAATCAATAATATAATATTTTATAAAAAACTATGATGATTTAATAATAATTTTTTGACCTTTAATTCTTCAATTATTAACATTTTTTTTGGCTTAAGCGCTTTTCTGTTTATACTGAAACGAATGAATGATTAATACAAATTTTGTATATTAATTTATATTGCTATATTCGTCAAGTGAAAGCGGGATTGTTTGACTAAAGACGTGATCGGGAATCCATTATTAGTCATTGATTGATATCTATTATGATATAGTTGCTGTGTTCGTGGTCGTTGCCCCATGTGATTCCAAATGGAAAGATTGTTCCTCTCTTTCTATTGGATATAATTGAATACAATACGATATGTCTTCGTAAGTGTTTGTATTGGTTTTTTGGGTGGCTATATATAATCTCACTTTAAACTAAAGTCGTTTTTTTTTACACTTGGACTTGCCATTCTTTTTCTTTTGGATTTTCTTTATATGAAAATGACACAATATTCCCTACACCATATTTAAAGT